>JAHWFP010031970.1:4423-85433 GCA_023313725.1 Lithobius niger
TCCGTCAGGTCTTTGATCGTCCCGTGATTCTTCGGAATCTCTCGGGCGCACTGGCTATACGGCGGGTAGGTTACAGGTAGTATACTGGGCTTGGACTATTTGAGTGAAAGAGCGAACCCGGGGCCTGCCAATTATGTTACTCCGTCAGGTCTTTGATCGTCCCGTGATTCTTCGGAGTCTCTCGGGCGCACTGGCTATACGGCGGGTAGGTTACAGGTAGTATACCGGGTTTGTTGCGAGAAAGAAATTCCCGATTCCCTTCGGTGTCTCTGTGACTTGGATGTGGAGTTGTTATTTGCTGGTGTTGGCCTTGTACCATGCATCGGTGACGCTATCGGCCAAGTGGTTGGCTTGTTGATGAGGACGGCGTGTGGGTCATTTGCTCAAAGCTGGTTGCAGCCATTGGACTAGTAGCGATACTTCGGTGATGAATTGGTGGGCCCTCGCCTTCGGGCTTGGATCTGCCATCCTGATCTGGAGTGGAGCCATTGGACTGGTGGCAAAAGACTTGGCTGATGAGCACTGTGGTCCCGACGTTCTAGGCTGGTCGAGCTGTTTGGACTGGTGGCGATGCTTTGGTGGTGAGCGACGGATCCCCCTTGCCTTCGTGCCGGCAGATCCCCGTTCTAAACCAGAGTCGACCCTTCGGACCGAGTTGCAAGACTGGTGCAAACGTAAGCTGTCCTATCGACGATCACCCAGTATTGTGAGGATGGATCCCTTGCCTTTAGGTTCGACGTTTCGTTCTAAGCTTGTTGAGCTGTTTGGACTAGTGGCTTTGGTGGAAATCGGCACGCCTTTCGAAACCAGCTGTTGGACTGAGTAAGCAAGACGAGCGGTGAGCAATGTCGTCCTTTGGGTGCACTGTTCTGAACTGGACGAGTTGTTTGGACTAGTGGCTTTGGTTGTGGGTCCTGCTAGCGGACCCCACTCCTCGTAAGTCAACCTGGACCGAATTGCGAGACTGGTGATGAGCTGTGTAAGTCCTCGATGTTGGGGTCGATGTTCTAAACTAGGTTAGAGCTATTTGGACTAGTGGCTTTGCTTGGTGATGATTGGGACGCCTTTCTAGCTGGGTTGAGCCGTTGGACCGAGTAGCAAAGACTTGGTGGTGAGCACTCGTTCCCTTGAGGGTGGGCTGTCTCTGAGCTGGTCGGAGCAGTTGGACTAGTGGCGACGCTTTGGTGGTGAGCGACGGATCCCCCTTGCCTTCGTGCTGGCAGATCCCCGTTCTAAACTGGGTTGAGCCGCTGGACCAGCAGCAAAGACTTGGCGACGAGCAGCCTGGCCTCATCTTCGGGCTTGGAAGGTTCTAAGCTGTTTGAGCCATTTGGACTGGTGGCAACGCTTTGGCAGTGAGCTGTGGGTTCGTCCTGTAGTACATCTCCAGAGTGCTGCCGGACCTAGTGGCAATAGTGGCGGTGGCCCTTTAAGCTCGGAGAGGTCTCTTGGAACTGGTCGGAGCAGTTGGACTAGTGGCTTCGTTTTGGTGACGAGTGGTACTCCATTCTGAACTGTAGCTGAGCTATTGGACCTGCAGCAAAGACTGGTTGGAACTTGTTGAAAGGCAGTCGTTTCGAGCGTTGCCAGTGCTATACTAAAGTGGGTGTTTGACGAGACATTCATGAACTAGCTAGCTGACGAGGTGGCTAGGCGTCGAACATTGGGACGTTCGTGTTTTTCGACGAGTTCCTTAGTGTAGTGATCCACCTGAGGCCCGTCTTTCCTTCTGGTCTCGAAGGTTAGGCAATCGATGACTGTGGATCATGAGGGTGTGGTGGTGGGGCAGAGACCACTACTTACAAGCCTGAGGATGACCCTTACTGGATGATGACTTGGATGATGACTTGGCATGTGGCTAAGTCCAAAAAATGGGACTTTGTACTGAGGGGATGGACTTGGTCTCGACCATCCCTGAATCAAAAGAGACCCGCATACTAGCCAAGCTCCGCAATGGTGGAGTTTGGCTTTTTTTTTAACCCTTATGGTGACGGTTAACATCGCAATACCCAGAGAATTTGGCTAAGTCCAAGTCTTGCCAGACTCTGCAATGAGGCAGGGTTTGGCTTTTTTTCTGACCTTTTTTCATTACCCAATATGGTGACGGTTAACATCGCAATACCCAGAGAATTTGGCTAAGTTCCACCCAAAGAAAACCCCACACCCCGCCGTCACCTGAGACCTGGCATTCGTCGCGGTTTCAGGCTCGGATTGAGTACCTGAAGCCACGACGAATACCGGGTCCAGTGTCAGTGAGGTTTGGGGCTTTTAGTCTTTTCCTGAAAAGTCAAAGTCACAGTTAGGCAAAGGGAAAACATAATTCTGAACAAAGGTTACAAGGTTTATTCGGCGTTGGCTGTACAAAGCTATACAAGTTCAATGAAAATTCAGCCTAAAAATCGAGATCCAGGCGATCTTGATGCAGCTGCCAACAAGTTCGTCCACCGTGCCTTCTTCTCGAGCTTTCGTCCGTGCACACGTTCGTGCGACAAGTTGCGCACCACCAGATGGTCTCGTGCCGTTCCTGTCTGTACTTCCTGCACACCTGGCATCTGCGGCTCCTCGTACTCAACGTGGCGATGACTGGTACCCAAAATGGCTGGAAGTCTTATGAGGCGTGTCTTGCGTACTCGGTTGATGAGTTGGTTGGCCAGCGATCTTCGGTAAGTCAACTGGGAGCGTTTGCCAGCCCTATTGAGGCCGCAGACCATGACCATGTTGAGCCTGGCATTGACGAGAATCTGGTTGAGCTTTTGGAAGAAAAGGTAGCGGTGCCATCTAATCGACCTCCTGCCGACATAGAACGAGGAGATGAGGTGATTGGCCATGTCCACGCCATTCATGGTCTCCGTGTAAGTCATGGCTGCCGGTGGACAAGTGACTAGGTGTTTCTGGCCCCCGATGAGTCTTCCGACGGTACATTTTCCGGCCAAGGGATCCACGTGGGTGCTGAGTAGAGGGACGGCCTTGGTGTCACACCAGATGCTCAGCAGTAGCCGGCCGCTCTGACGCAGGATACTGTCACCACGTTCGTGCTCTTTCTTGAATTTGCGCAACTCCTCCGTGAACTCGTATGGCATTCCGGCAGCATTGGCGCGTAGGCTCCCGCATCCGAAGGTTCCTAGCTTGGTGTAGAGGACCTGAAACAGCAGTGCCGAAGTGAAGCGGTTGTCACAGACGATGGTGTAACCCTGGTTGAGGTAGTGGCGCGCGGTGTAGATCGTTGTGTGAGCCATCTTGTTGTTCTCGAGTTCCTTAGCGGGGTCTTGGGCGGGGTCAATGGCCATGTGGCGCTTTTTTCCAATGTGTGCCTCGTCGTTGAGTATGTAACCGTCGAACGGGTCGCAGAGAGTGAAGTGTTCAAAGCCGACCTTGATGGGCTTCTTGGGCTGGTATACCTTGATCTTGGATCTTCCAGTGTATGCAGTCATTGACTCGTCTATGCAGAGAACTGATCCGGGGTTCCTGCACTTGCGGAATGCCTGGTTGATAGCCTCCATCATCGGTCGAACCTTCATTATTGCGTCCATGTCCTCCTTGGCCTTCTGCTCTTCCATGGCTTGCCTGGTCGTGGGCGATGCAGTCTGGGGATCGGTACCAGTGAAAGACGGTTCTTCGGACAGCCGAAAGTTGTTCCAAATTTGATTGAACCTTGTTCTGGTCATGGTCGATCTGATGGAGTGGTTTCCCAGGTCTGGGGACGTGGACCAATACTGCGCCATCTCCGGCAAGTCGTTGTAACCCATGATTATCAGTATTCCGATGAAAGCCAGCAACTCGTCTTTCGTCAATGGTACCCAAGCGGGAGTGGGATGTGGTTTCTTCCGTTTCGGCGATGTTTGGCAGGCTTGCGTGGTTGTCGTTACTGCTGGGTCTTGGCTGGAGTTGGAGTTGGAAGTGGCCTCTGCTTGTTCCCCTGGCTGAGGGAGTTGCGACGATACGACCGTTGAAGGTGTCTCCTTGGCAGCTGGCTCTTGGCTAGAGTTAGCCCCTGCTTCTTCCCTTTGGATTTGCGCTGGCTGGATCGGCGACGTTGACGACGAGGACTCTGACTGGCTCCTGAGTGTCTTGTCCACCTCTGCACACATCTGCTCTAGCACCAACCGTCCTGTGCTCAGATCTTCTGGGGGTTTTGTTCTCGAGTCTTCTGGGGATTGTACTGGTGGAGCGCTTGGCTGAGACTGTTGTTGGCTGAAACGGTGATTGACATATTGGGTTATCCTGGCGTGGCGCATCTCCTGGAGGTAGCAACTTCGAGGAGGCAATAATCGTGTCCTTTTTTGCTCGGGTGGCTCGGGGAACATATTACTTCTGTAGATCTTGTCGTACAGTACGACTCGCCAGCGTCGTTTCATGGCTTCTAGTTTACTCGGTTCCAGTGACGGTGGCGGTGATTGTGGGGGTGGTGGCTCGACTACGTTGGCTGTCGTTGTGGTGGCTCTTTCTTCCTCCTCATCTGACGAAACGAATCTACCTGAAAGACCCCGAGGGAAGGGAACGATTCCTCTTTTGGTTCGTCTCATAAATGGCCGCGCCTGCGATGTTGCGACTTTGGCTTTTGGCTTGGTATTTTGGCTGGACGACGAGACCGCCTCTGCTGGTGTGGGACGTAGTAGGACCGACCAACCGGGCTCATATGTGGGCAACGTCGCTTCTGATGATTGCCTTGGCATGGGAGTAGAGGTTTCTGTTAAGGTTCGAGGTCGTGGTGGGCTTTCTGGCCTTAGCGGTCGTGATGGACTGTCTGGCCTTGCTGCTTCCTCCTCACTGCTAGACGTCGTAAGGCAGGCGTCGGCATCGTCCTCTGACTCGGTTTCTTTTAGTTCGTCATCTAACTCATCCTCATCTGATTCTTGGCTGCTGCCTTCATAGTAGTCCTCATTTTCCTCGCAGTAATATGGGTAGTCTGATTCGTCCTCCTCCTCCTCGGCGACATCTGTTTCTGGCATTGGCGGCTGTGCTTGGCTTGACCCGGCTTCTTCCATGTGGACGTCTGGTTGTGGTATTCCCAGCTGTGGTTCAGTCGGAATTCCAGTGAGTGGCAAAAACTGGCAGTAAGTGATGTGGGGTGGTGATGGACGTGGCTCCCCTTGAGTCGAAGTCCCTGCATTGCCTTTTGGTCCTGGTGTGTTGGCTGACGTGACGTTCCGTGTGCTGCGTCTGGCATTGCTGGCCCTGTCGTCCATGAATTGGTTGGTCCTCCTTATGATGAAATCTGCAGTCTCCCCGAATAATTCCATGAAAAAATCCAACTCCTTGCTCTTCTTGTTACATCTGCCAATGTAGCCCATTGGAGGTCCGGAGAAACCTTTCTTGTCCTGGTACTCGCTCAGCTCTTCCGTCCAAACCCGATGAAGTTGCCTCCGATTCTTGCCGGCCCTAGACTTCTCTACTACGGCGTAGCTGGGAAAGTCGTCCATCGGCGCCTCTGCAGCCATCATCCTGTTTGCCCGCTTCTGGTCGAAGAAATGCTTCACATGCGGTGGGTAGGCCATTATATACGGCCACGCGTGACCACTGCACATCGCTTCTGCTCAAATGTATGCAAGATCGAGAAGTAGTTGCCACATGACGCAACGTTGTGCAATATTGTGCAACACCCGCGGAACCCGCATCTGGGTGCGGGATAGCAGGATGTGATTGCACCACGCGGAAACAGCAACCGGTCGTGAAGGGCAATGGGCCTCAGATTGCCAGACACTGCAAGGGATCATCAATTGAGTGGCTTTCGATAAAGCCGCGTGCCGTTGTTGCGAACATGGTGTTTGGCATCGGAAATTAGGGAGCACGGCGGACAAGCCCACGCCTTGCTGCCCGACATGCGGGTTCGAGACCAAAAAAACAAAAAAGGCCGGAAACAACATGAGAAAGGAGTGGCAGGGTGGTTGTGGGATGTAGAATGGAATTTCCGAGGGAAAAGCTGATCAATGGACATGTTACATGGATCCCAGTTTGCTAGATGTTCCCGAGACAGTGTTGCCGAATGGTTAGGAATACTCGCAAGATGAAACTTAAGTGAGCACAGATAGTTAGTAGCATATTCATTGTTTATTTTAAATGTTCTGACATTTTTTCGAAGTTTAAATCAATGGGAGTGTTTTGTTTTTGTTATTTTTAAAATTTACTTGTGATACATTTTGCACTCTATAGACTGGACTGCAGTTACTGCAACCCGGTAACTATACCTCCACGAGCAACTGAAAAAAAACCTACCCAAATTGGAATATGTACTCATGTAGGACGTAGGCCTAAACACCAAGTGTTATGGTTACTCATCTCCTTCACTGTTCATGCATGGTTAAGTCCTGCTTGCTACTCATGGTCGTCCAATTCTATAAAAGCAATATTAGTATGTACATTTCGTACTACAGCAAAGTTTTGTGCATCCACAAAAGAACACATGCTTACTGCAGATTAATTTCAAAGCGACGTACTTGTTGCTGAGAAAATTCGACATGTGTTTGTAGTGTATGATGTTGATTTTATTACTTGTCCCTTATAACTACGATTAATGGACTATACTACAAAACAGTATGCGAATTAAACCAGTGCCATAGCTGGCATCGGGCAGAGAAGAAAGATGCTATGGCATCTGTCAGAATTTTTAAAGTGAGCGTTATCGAACCGATTAGTAGTTAAAATCACTTAAGCATTAAAATGCGAATATAAGCCTTGAAAACCCTTACTGCTCTGAAAGAACAAATACAAGAAGAAGACGTGTAAGCCATCAGCGCCTCATTGATACGTGAAAAAAAATCTCCAGCCTCCCAAAATAGAGGCTGGCATTTCATTATACATATTAGTGCGACATTGATAGCTTAAACGTGTTTTTCTTGTGTCTGGTCCTTTAGACCATGAAGTTTTATTAAGCGTTTCATGCGTATTTTAATGCTTGGGTTTCTGACTACTAATATCGGTTAAGCTATTTTTTTCTTTTTCCAGCAATAAAAACAACAACAACAAGAATATTGTAATCACGTTAAAATACTTTTTAAGCTATAAAAATTGAAAAATTGGTTGACTGCTTCGATCTGAGAGTGAAACTCCTAACAAGAACAACAAGAAGCTTGTCAGTAGTAGAGGGAAAAGGCGATTTGGCAGACTCAGACGGATGCAGACGAAATCCAAGATGGCTGCCCCCACTGTGCGCCACTATTTTGTTTTCCAAGATGGCCGCCCTACTGGGTGCCGCCATTTTGTTTTCCAAGATGGCTGTCCCCACTGGGTGCCATCATTTTGTTTTCCAAGATGGCCACCCCCACTGGGTGCCACCATCTTGGATGGCGTCAATCTCTGTCGGGGGGGGGGGGCATTTGTCGATATGGACGAGTGAGTTTTTTGTCAACCACCTTTACACGACTTTTACCCCTAGGGGCCGATCCCCCCTTCCATAAAATCAAGATAACGGCACCTCACCCCCCCCCGCCCACCCCCCGGACTTACCCTCACCCCCAACTATCTAGGGGACTTCCAAAAGTCATGAACTGTGCAGCATTTATACATTTTTAACCCCTAGCTCTTATTACTGGTGTTTAATTATTGGTTAATGGGTGTTTCGAGAGTTGTAAATTAATTTTAGGTGTATTGCTACTGGTCTTCTCCATTGCTTTTTGCGACGGTGATACTGGTTATTCCCACCGTGGAAAGCTATGTTTACTTAAGCTGCTCCCCCACATCAGGGCTGCAGTATGTTGGAGGGGTAAATAGGGGCACTAAGGATATGGGTTTGGGGCAAGAAAAAAATTATATGGAGGGGCCTTGGGGGGATTGGGGTGGAATTAATAGTACAGAGCACATCATATGGGTACCATCATATTTGAATTCAGGATGGGCACCTCATATGGTTGACTACCATCAATTATGTAACTGCTGGCTACACTCACTTCTAAGCATTTGACTCCATCAAGATGGGGGATGGGTAAGTTCTAGAGAGAAACCATTCTTCCCTTATTCAGAGAGTCAGCACAGAGAGACCAGATACCATAATATTTCAAACTACACCCATCACTAAGCCAGAAAACATCAGCTTTACTTTAAACCAGACAGTCTGACCTACTTTTATTCTCCCTCTATTGCCAACACCTGGCAACCTTCTAAGCATCCTGTTTCTGTATAGTGGCCTTGGTGTTTAGTATTTAAGGAAGCTGCAGTTTGTAGTCAACCATCACAAACCATCAAGGCAAGCTGCATGCACCAAGTATTCTCCAGACTACTCAACAAATTTTCCACTACTGAGAGGTAAGTACATGTTTGTGTTTATTGACTAGACTTTTATACAAGTTGACTTGAAAGATGTTAAACAAAGTTTGGTAGAAGTAAAAAAATAAGGTGGCAAGTATGAAAGTTGTGAAATTTTGCGTGAAGTGTAGGAAACACACTGCCAATGTGGGTAAAACAATAATAAAATTAACACGAAATAAGAAACCACTAGCAGTTACGTGCTGTGTTATATGCGGTGCTAAAAAGTGCTACTTCATCAAACAACAGTAGAAAGAGGGTGCTGGATTGTTAAATGACGCCATCAACGCGCTACCCATCGAAATGCATTTACCCGGGTACCAGTACTGCGGGCCGGGAACAAAGCTAGCAAAGCGCCTAGCACGGGGCGATCCTGGTATCAATAATCTTGACAAAGCGTGTAAACAACATGATATCGCGTATAGCATAATGGGGGATTTACAACAAAGACACGTGGCGGACAGCGTGTTATTGGATGTGGCCAAATGTGTGAGGCAAGATTCGTCTAGTAATTGGAAAGAAAAGCTCGCTTCAATGCTCGTGGAGAGGGCTATGGATTTCAAAGTCAAATTTGGAATGGGGCAGCTACAGCAGTGAATGTAAACTCAACAGTAAGTCTGAGGAAGCAGTATATAAAAAAAAAAAAAACATTTTTTTAAATAGCCTACAATTGTGCCACATCATTAACCCAAGAATTATACTTTTTGTCGTATCCTTTCCATTTCACGAAGAATCTACCATCACTACCCTTTTTCACAACTCTTTCTACTAGAAATAAATCGGGAACTTGGGTCTTTTGTTGTTCCAATTCGTAGAAAGCACCTTTAATCGGGGTCCCACCTTGTTCTTGTAATATGTAAGTGACTGGGCTGGTTTTCAAGACTTTTTTAATCGTAAAGAGCTCGTTGGTCCAAGCCTGTTCGTACCCCTTGTCGAATTTACCCTTTACTTTTGACGCGCAAACAAGATCCCTAACTTTGAACTTGGCCAACTTTGCAGGTTTCTTGGACCCCACACGACGCAGATCGTCCTCATCGTTGGGCGTAACATCAGCGGGCCTCATTTTGATACTGCGGTGGTATCTGCCATTGTAGCGTGCTAGTATTTTCTTCAAAATGTCTGTCCACGTCTAGTAAATTCTTTCCACATCAACTCCTTCAAGGATCTATTGAAGCGTTCAACCACGGTCGATTTCATTCCCGAATAAGTTGAATAGGTTTTATTCAATGTTTTTTCATCAGTTCGAGAAAGGACCAGTTGTAAAATTCCTTTCCTTGGTCGACTCCTAGATGCCTAGGTGCAGTGTTGTTCCTTAAAATTAGCTGGAAAGCACTCGTAACGTCTGGACCCGACTTTGACTTGATCGGCATGGCCCAAGCGTACTTTGACATGACATTAATGACAGTAAGCAGAAATTTGTTGCCTTGGTTTTCACGAGAAAATGCTGTCATTTCAACCAAATCTGCTTCCCAAAGATCATTCAGAGACAGAACATTGACGATCCGCCGTGGAAAATTTTGCCGTGCCGGTTTGCGCAGCTCGTGAACCAACTTGTCCATGCTGCGTCGTATATTTTTTATTCCCCAATAAATATGTTGCGATGAATGGCCACCTTTTGTCTCGAAGTTATAACATTTCGTTCTTCCAACACGGACAGAATGTCAACAATTTCGTTCCGATGAGAGTCACTACCAGGCAGCTTAGATGCGTAGAGTACCCTTAATCTGTCTACCAACTGGTTGGGATCGTCATAGTGTCTGTATTCCACCTGCGTTGGTTGAACCTTTTTAGTCATCCCTTTCCCAGTTATCTCCTTCTTCATATCCTTCCAAATCGGTTTGATATTTTCAAATATTTTTGTGAGCGATTACTTTTCGGTTTTTGGTTAAAGGGTCATTATTGTGGTAAATGGCGTTAGTATCTTTGAGGATGCTAGCGTAGGATGCTAAAACATCCGGTGAATAAGTACTATCTTGCAATTCTTTAAACAACAGCAGAGTCCACAACTGTCTACCGCCCGTATGTTGCTTCCCAGCTACTACGATGTCGTTCTCAAATATTTTAACGATCTTGTCTCCTATCTCCATTTCACGAGTCTCGAAGTTGTGACGCAGACCAAACGCGGGATCAATATCTTTCGGCTGAGTAAAGTAGAGATTTAAATTCTGGGCGGCAGTACTTCCTATTAATTTATTCGGCAGCAAAGTGGCAAGGGTGCGTTGGGTTCCAAGAAGAGGAATGGAGGGTGGCGTTGAAACTCGACGACTTGCAGAATGAGCGGAAAGCGTCGCCATGTACTTGTGACCTTTGCTGGTTCCAGCATACACGCACGATGGTGTCACTGGCGCCGATTCTGCACCGATAGGAGCTGGTGACTCTTCCACTCTAGGAGATGATTCTTCCAGTCTGGCCGGTAATGCTTCAGGCTGATGCAGCTGATCTGCCTCGTAGAACCCAAATTCATCCCCTTCATCAGTCTCTTCATCTTGTTCATACTTGGCAAGTTTCGGCGTTGGTGAAAGAATTTCTTCTTCACTTTCTTCAGAACTTTAAGGAGGGGCTGTTGCAGTTTTTATCGACGTTATGGTTTTCAGAGGGTCAGTCACCAGCTTGAAAAACTGCTGCAACGCTTCTTCGTCAGATTGTTTTCCCATCCTTTGCGTCTTAAACTTTTTTGCTAATTTCTTACGCAGGGCAACGACTTTTCGCTTGTTCTCCATGTTATTCACGACCTCTTTTTTCCTTTCATAATTTTAAACATGCATTTGTTACGTCCATTTATTACGTTCTCATTTTATCAATCGTAAGAAAGCTGAATGGACATTTCCAACACGTTCTACACGTACGTTTAAACTCGTCGAAATCCATGTCTCCTCCAACGTGATTTTCATAGATGTGTTTCAAGTTTAATTCGTCTTGTGGAAATAACAGTAGCAAGTTAGCATTGTCACGAACAACTTGTTTGGGAACCCTGGTGTAAGACTGGCTGCAGTAAAAGACGTTGGCGTTGGAATGTCGTCCCTGGGCGAAATACCTCTCTATTATATTTTGTTTATCCAGCAAAACATCATCAAACACTAAAGTGTTATGAATGCTCGGATCCAGGTTTTCCGGTGGGGTCAAGTCTGATTGTGAGCTGTGGAAAAACGCAATTTCTTTATCGAGTTGCTTTTCGAGTTTGACAAATGCGGCTTGTAATGCGCGTTACTTTGACTGACAAAGGGTGTTGCTGTAAATGTACTGCTTGTCGTAAGTGACCCAACCATCATTGCATAACAAATTAAGCAAGAGGTTCGTTTTACCACAGTTTGCTGGCCCAACAATCAAGCAGCGTATGCTAGATGGTAAAAAGTGGTGTTTAGATTCATCAGACCCAAAATCGTAATTTATAACCCTCGTCATTTTTTTAATATGAAAAAAGGACCATGTCTGTCAACATATTTGGGCAGTCGGAAGGAACTACATCAGCGCGGTGAAAAGGGTGTAGGTTTTGATTTGACGTCGTTTGATCATTTCAATCTCCATGCCAAAAGACTGACGAACGTTGCAGCAACAGTCCAACCAACCGACACAGTCACATTTTCGTAAGGGATATCTCTACAGACTGATTTGCAACAACAAGCGAGTGACTTGACGGATTTGAAAGCAAATGCCATGGTACTCGAGAATGACAATTTTTCTGCTAAAGAGAGGCGAATCAGAGAAGTGGCGGTTCCACGCAACAGCCTCGATGCAGTTAACAAGAGTTATCTGGACAAGAAATTTATGACTCTAAATGGTGAAAGAACTGCGTTTCTGGCACAAGGGAAGCACATAATTGATGTCGCTCCACCAATCGATTCGTGGGATGTCGCGACCAAAGAATTTGTCGAAAATTCGTGTAATAACATCGTATCATTTCACGTCACGAGTCCCTTCGTAGTCAGGTCAGAATGGTCGACCAATTTAGGTAAGACACACATAGTGACGGCTCCACTAGCACTCCACAAAATTGTTCTCTATTCTAACGAAGCAACAGTGCCTTTCAGAGTTTGGTGTATATTTGGTGAATATAGTTTTGAATTACTAAAACAGAAAGTGAACAGTCCACCACAACTGTTTATAAAACGTCAAAGACAAGAGTCCAAAACATGGATGCATTTGCGAAAGATAATGTTTACTTTAACTCGACTTTTACCTTAATTTTATGGTTTAAAAAAAAAGAAGGTTTTTGCAACCTTTTTTTTATTTCATAAGATCCAAGATGAATTTAAAAACCCTCTGGAAAGATGCAGCAGTACAAACAGGCACAGATGACCACAGTGAATTTGATCAAAAGCTTGAACCCTGTCGACATTATACTGTACGCCCATCGTTAAATATCCTTTCAACAACATTGGTGGTAGCAAGTCTCCGTAACTGTCAAAGTAGTAGGGTTTATTGTCTAATGTGGAGTACCCAGTGCGTCCCGTTTCCAGCATTAAAATCTTGTAAATTTACAATACCGCATTCCCCACCTTTCCATATCGTGGTGGGAAGTTTGTCTTGCTCCTCTGTAGTGACGAATCTTTAACATTTTGGTAAACTTGTCAATATCGATGGTAGCTAGTGGACGATGAAGAGGAATCAGACCTTTTGTGGCTTCAAGTAGAGTCCTCTGTCAGCCTTTTTGCGAGGTCCACCCCTGGCCACGAGCTGCCGACGCCTTATTTTGAAACTCAAACCCTTCCCTTCCATCATGAGGTTGTGCCGTCTAGCCTCTTCCAAGGCTTTTGCATCCCTCTTTGCTTTGTTTGCTGCAGATGCTATTGCAGCTCCTCCTGTACCTAAGGCACCTACACCACCGGCGATTGCAGCGATCAATGGAATTAACAGAGACAGGAAGCCACCGTGCTTTACGCGCTTTTTTCTTGAACGTTTCTGCTTCCTTTTAGCAGTCATTTTATTATTCCACCTCTTGTTTTAATACACAATCTCGACTTTGCCGCGGTCCAACTTCATATTCATCATTCGGTCACCGATCACCAGAGCGTGACATCTCGTATTAGCAGCCACCGCTGCACCAAACCGCATCTTGACCTGAACATCAACCACTCCCGACTGCAATCGCTCGCTTTGTTTGGTGCAGTCTATGACCACGAGTGGGTAGGTGGTCTTGAAACGAACGGGGTCTACGCTCACGTCGCTGCTGTCGTAGTTTGAATTCTAAAGTCCATGAACATCTGATACAATGTTGCATAGTCGCCACTTCCAAAGTTGACATTGAGGTCCAGATAGGGATACCTTTCCCCGTTCAGCATCACGTAATAATCCGTCAACCCACAGTTATCAAACGCAGCCGAGTTTTTGAGGACGTCGTTCGCACGATTGGTTGAAAACGCCAGAACGATCCACCTCGGTTTTTCGATGGTGCTGGTTGTGATGAGCCGCCAAGTGTGGGATGTAGTGGTTGGTACCTCAGTGCTGTCGTAGTGCCAATGACGGAATCCTAACTTGACTTCATCACCCCTGTCGATTAACTTGTACAGACAGAGTTTTTGTTCATCCGATGGTATGACGTGAGGCGTGAGCCAGCTGATGTTCGTGAGTTGTACGATTGGATCTGCTGCTGCCGCCGCCTTGTGCAACGAGTCAACATTATAGAGAAAGTTTGTTTGGAGCCATAAATAATTTTGTTATAGTCTTTGAAGAACCCGAGCAGGTGAGAAGGGGCACAAGGAAGCTGAAACTGCCTTTAGGTGTGGTCCGCTGGATTATCAAGTCGTGACGCGCTGCAAATCCCCCGTTGGCAGCTGCTGCAGCATTAGAGCCCGCATCATCCTTTCCAACACACACTCAGCAATCCAGTTTGTTCCGATGATCCGTACGACTGGAGACCTTTCATAGTTGTTGCGTACCCGGGGTAATTCAAATCATCTACCAACTTATCACCGAGGTGATATTTGACGTTGTTGAACAGAAAGGCCACACCATTGTTTACAAGCGTCACAAAATCAGTATCCATGTAGACCGATTCATCTGCCGCTTTCACTATCTTCCCTTTAACGCAAACATAACTTCGTGATGGGTGGGTGAATGCATCCTGGTTTTCAATCACTACCCTTATTTCCGAATTTACGTTGTTGAGACTAGTACCAACGATGGGGTAATACTCACGATACAGGTACGAATCCACTGACCCAACAACCTGCAATGGTTCTGCGAGTTCTAGGTACTCTTGCGCTACTGATACGGACATTTTTCACCAATTTTTTCTTATACTTTTTTTACCTCTTTTTTTTTCTTACGTTTTTTATCTCTTTTTTATTCTTATACTTTTTCCTTACACATATAGTTTATAACAACTCGATTGGCTTGCGTGAGTTCGTCCGTCTTTGTTTTTTTCGCTGACTGCTCCATCGGCTGGTAGTGGGTACACTTACGAAACACAATCATGGTCTTTTTTTTCTACATCGATTTGAGGTGAAGTCTAATCGTCGCAGTTTTCCCGCGCAAATTGAGGAGGTGATTGTCTTGATCGGTTACCCAGATTCTCATGTCGCTAATCACATGTCTCGTTACTGGCAAGTACACTAAATTGTGGGGGGTTTGTACGATCTTGTAGCCGGGAGAGACGTTGGGGAAAAACTGTACAGTGTCGGAACAGTCTGCCCATTAACGTACGATCCAACAATGTTGTCCGAGTGAATCAGGATACTGTTGATTTTTAATATGTCCACGCTGTTGGTACCTTTGTGGGCTTGTTGACTGTGGTTGTATAACTTAGCCTCAAAACCCAGCAAATCCCTCAGTGTGCGTTCTCCTAGGAAAGACACTGCAAAATTGGGTTTCTTTATATTTAGGATGCACCTTAGTGTATTTATATTTGGTTGCAATTCGACTATGTCCTCTTGACCGTTGAGCAGCAGGCTGTTTTTAATGAAGGTGTTCAAATCTGAAATTTCGTAAGATCCCGTTGGCACAGTAATTGACTTCCAAGTTGCACCAAGGTCGTGGAATAATTGAAGAGGTTGTTGGTTTCATCAACATTCAGAAAACTGTGATACGTTTCGATGTTAACTGAAGGCATGCTATATTGCCTCGATGGGTCCAAATGCAACGGTGTGTCGAAGGTAGCGTGCAAATCTGTCGTAAGGCCGCTGAGAACCATGTTGTAAGATTCCATTCTTTCCTCTTTTTTTTAAATATAAAGATATGAATATACTAGCCCTTACTAGATTGTGTACAAAGTGTTGTATAATTTAATTATTTATATTTTAGATATTAAAAAAAGAAAGGGAAAATGTCTTTCACCAAGACCTCATTCACCTGAATCTACTACGCCGAAGTGTTCCCATCGCAACACCAGCTCAGTAACCACATTCGTTCCAGTCACCCAAGCAAACGAGAGGAATGTGGCTGCTTTGGCGACCAGCTCCAAGATTCGGCTGGGTGTGAAGCCCTTCCCCATCTCACCTGCAAGGAAGCACTTCACCACCGCCAGTACAAATTGATGATGAGCGGCGAAGAAGATGCCATTGCCGACCCGCTCGCATTTTTGGTGTCGGCACGTCTCGCCATCCAGGCCCTGATAGTCGTCTGCCTGGACCAGATGGTGAGCTGCAAGGCCCAGATTGGGCTCGGAGTAAAGTTCTTCCGGGACGTTACCGTAGTCCAGTCCGGCTTCTGGTCCAACTACTCTGAACTTTATAACCCAAACGATGTACCCGCTCTGCTGGACGAAGCCTTCGACAAGATTCAGCAGACGATCGATACGTGTGCGGAGCGAGGAAGCGGTTGGGTTATATCCTGTGTGAATAGCCTGGTCATCAGGGTGGGGAAGCACCAACCACTACGTGCATCCTCCTACGTTCCACTTCCAGAGGTGTTCCGCCGTAAGAGGGACGCGGTAGTAAATATTCAAAATGTAGACGATCACAAATGCTTCCTGTATTATGTGTTGGCTGTTGGCCTAGAAATGACCAGTGTTGACCCGGAAGATTACGACGAATTTGAGGACATACTCGACACCTCCATGCTTTCCTACCCGGTGAAACTCGAGCACATCTCCAAATTTGAAAAAGCAAACGACCTTTCTATCAACGTAATTGGATATGGTAAAAAAGAAGGCCTACACCCACTTCGTGTATCCAAAAACTTAAATGGGCACCAAATTGACCTTCTCATGATAACCTCAGAGCACGGGGATGCGGAAACCTTGAACACTCACCACTGAGGTATTACTGACGTAGCTAAATCACTACGTTACCAAGGATCGGGCTCTCACGCCAAATTCTGCTGTAGGAACTGCTTTGCAGGGTTTGGAAAGGAATGGATGCTCATCACCCATGGTAAAGAATGTATCAAAATCAACCCTGCCCAGTCTTTAAAATTCACGAACCCCGGAGAAAACTTCCTCAACTTTCGGCACTTTAACCGTCAAAACCCCTTCGCCAGAGTCATCTATGCAGATTTCGAGTGCCTCCTTCGCCCAATTCAAACCGTCCAACCAAATCCTTCCACGAGTTCGACCACCAAGTTTCAACGTCACGCACCTGCAGTTTCGGCTATGTCGTCGTGGGGCAAAATGGTGAAATCGTTAACCGGGTTTACTACTTCGGAGAAGACGCCGTTGACGAATTTTACAAGTGTATGGTGAAGGAGGCAGGCAATTACGCTGTCCTGCTTAAGAACGTCATGCCCCTTAATCTCACCGATGTTGAACAACTAGTATTCGACTATTGCAACACGTGCTATTACTGCGAGCAGCCCTTCATTCCCAATCTGAGACAGAAGATAGGAGAACGTAAGGTTAGAGACCACTGTCACATCAGTGGGAAGTACAAGGATGCCGCACACTCGAAGTGTAATTTAGGAGCTCGAGAACAGAGGAGTATCCCTGTCGTCCTCCACAACCTCGAGGGATACGATATGCACCTCCTGATACCTGCAATACACAAGTTTCCAGGGAATGTAGAGGTTACTGCCCGGAATGCCGAGCGGTTTCAGTCCATGACAATCAAGGCTGAGGCAGTTGGAATAAGCCTTCGCTTCATAGACAACCTCAACTTCTTGAACGCATCGCTCGACACTCTGGTCAGAAACCGCAAGAACGACAAGTTCCCAATCCTCGAGTCTGCCTTAGTCTCAGGTTTAAAATCCCAGTGGTTTGATGACAAGATGTCCCTGGAGAAAGCCCTCGAACTCCTAATGCAAAAAGGCGTGTACTCCTACGATCACGTGACCGACATGAGCATTTTTGACAAGGAAGCCTTACCATCGAGAGCATCGTTTTTCTCACAGTTGAAGGATGAAGAGTTGGTGGGGGACGAGTACGTGAAAGCGCTAAATCTTTGGCTCAGGATGAGGGTGAAAAAGTTTGGCTCCTACCACTAGATTTACCAAGTGACGGACGTCTTTCTGCTCGCTGATGTGTTTGAAGACTTTAGAAAACTCTGCCTTGAAAACAACAAGTTGGACCCTTGCTATTACATATCCACTCCAGGATTCAGCTGGGCAGCCCACCTCAGAATGATGGGGTCCAAGTTGGAACTTTTCAAGCATGCCGGCAAACACAACCTGATCACTTCTGGCATCCGTGGGGGAGTCTCCTTCATAGGGAAGAGATACGCCTAGGCCAACAACAAATACCTATCAAATTTTGATCCAGCTCAACCCACCACATACATCATTGATTTTGACATGAACAACTTGTACGGACTCGCAATGTGCGAACCTCTTTCCTACGACGGTTTCCGCTACCTGAGCTAGGAGGAAATTAGAGCGTTCGATGTGGATATAGTCACCGATGACGGTGATGTTGGGTACATCCTGGAAGGCGATCTCGAGTACCCCCAGGAATTGCACGAAGCCCACAAGGATTACCCCCTGGCCCCCGAGAAGTTGGAGATTATAGAAGAGTTTCTTTCACCCTACTCGAAAAACCTGGCTAAAGACATAAACCACAACATCAAACCCACCACTAAGCTAGTCCCTAACCTCCTACACAAGCAGAAGTACGTGGTTCATTGCCGCAACTTGAAATTTTATATCCAACAAGGTCTAGTTCTTCGCCACATTCGAAGAGTACTCGCGTTCAACCAGCGGCCGTGGATGAGGGGGTATATCAAATTCAACACCAAGAAACGTCAACAATCAAACGCCCCTTTTGAAAAAGACTACTTTAAGCTTCTAAACAACTCTGTCTTCGGCAAGAGTCTGGAACAGAAGCAAAACCGTCTTAACGTCAAGTTGTGTACCAATGCCAAGTCGGTGGTGAAATACACGTCTCAGCCCCACGCCGACTCATTCAAGATCTTGCATGAGAACCTAGTCCAAATCAATAGGCGAGCTCGAAGCGTGTTGTGCGATCTGCCCACCTACTCTGGATTCACGATTCTAGAGCTTTTTAAACTGGCCATGTTTTACTTCCACTACGGATACATTAAACCAAAGTACGGGAATTCTGCCGAACTACTATTCACGGACACAGACAGCCCCTGCTATCTCGTAGAGACTGAGAACCTGTACGAAGACATGGTCCAGGACCGGGACCGTTTTGACACCAGCAATTATCCTCGGGCCCACCCTCTTTTCTCCCCCACAAGCAAACAGGTCCTGGGGAAGATGAAGGACGAAATGGGTGGAGTTCCCATTTCAGAGTTTGTAGGACTACGCTCAAAAATGTACGCCCTCAGAACACCAGGTCGCCCATCGATCATGAAGGCCAAGGGGATACAGTCCGCCTTCGTGAAAAAGTAGCTAAACTTTGACGACTACAAAGCTGCCCTTACTTCGTCGTCACCCGTGCAGAAGGGTACCTGGGCCAAGATTGCCAGCACTAGCCACGAGCTGAACACGGTTCACGTTAGCAAGTCCCTCCTCTCCCCGTATGATGATAAACGTTTCATATTGGACGATGGTGAAAACACATTGGCCATCGGACACCACCGCACTAGCACTTGGGCGGAGTACGATGATGATGAGGATGGTTTCGATTCGGAGTTGGATGTGATTAGTGATGAGGAGGAGGAGGAAAAGGTGAGCGTTGCAGCCATGGATCAAGCCCAACTCGAGGTCAGTGTGGCTAAGAAGGCAGAAGAGGATGCTAAGGCCTCGCGTAGATATGAGTTGGTGAAGGATCGGCAGAGAAGACTGGACGACCCGGTTACATGGGAGGATGAGAGAAAGGCAAGAAAGAGGAAGTCAGAACGGAAACGATACTACGAGTTGGGGGGAGAACTGAGAGAAGAAAAAGTTGGTAAATGGGCACTGAAGCAAAAAGCCATGACAGGAGAGGAAAAGGTAAAGGCGAGAGCCAGAGACTCAATGGCAAAGAGGAGAGGCAAAGCAACGTGACCAAGGAAGAAAAGGCAGAGGCGAGAGCCAGAGATGTAGCGGCAAAGAGGAGGAGGCAAAGAAACATGACCGATGAGGAAAAGGCGGCGGCGAGACAGGTGGCACGTGGCAGAGAGGGAAAGCCAAACAAACGTGACTGAGGAGGAAAAGGGAGACACAAATAAAATGAGGCGGGAGATTACGCTGCTAAGACAGCTAAACACGTTGCAGAGAAAGAGAAGCAGTCATAATTCCCCGACAGCCAACAACGAAAATTAACGTGGATACAGACCCTCACCTCAACAAAAAAAAACAAGAAACGGGTTGATGACTATTGGTGATTGTGAAGATTTAGGTAAATTAACGTCGTGGTTACATGACACAGTCGGCTAAGCCATTGGAGACTTCGCTCTCAGGCAAGTCTAACCTTGGTGGACAGGTGACTGAGTCCTTACGCCCGGGTCTGTACTATTAATTCCACCCCCAATCCCCCAAGATCCCTCCATATAAATAAATTTTTTCTTGCCCCAAACCTCCCAAATCCTTAGTGTCCCTAACCACCCCTCCAACGTATTGCAACCTTGACGTAGTGGAGGGGCTTAAGTAACCATCACTTTCCGCGGTGGGGAAAACCAGTATGACCGTCGCGGAAAGCGATGGAGAAAACCAGTAGCAACACACCTAAAATTTATTGACAACTCTCGAAACACCAATAATTAAACACCAGTAACTCGTAACAACTAGGGGTTAAAAACGTGTGCATAGTTCATGACTTTTGAAGGTCCCCTAGATAGTTGGGGGTCAGCCTGGGGGATGAGTAGCCACCATTTTTTTTGGAGGGGGTCAGGCCCCTTGGGGTATAAATACTACGAAAATGTGTGTAAATTCTAAATAATTCATGATGTTTGGGGGTGTTCGAGATATGAGAAATCCGGAGATCAGGCTTGGGGGGTGAGGCCCGTGGGGTGGGGAGGGTTGACAAAAAACTCACTCGTCCAGATCGACAAATGGCCCCCCCCCCCCCCCGGCCCAGATT
Source organism: Lithobius niger (assembly GCA_023313725.1). Classification (NCBI taxonomy): domain Eukaryota; kingdom Metazoa; phylum Arthropoda; class Chilopoda; order Lithobiomorpha; family Lithobiidae; genus Lithobius; species Lithobius niger. The sequence continues at coordinate 24,993 of JAHWFP010031970.1, forward strand.
GACATCATCCAAGATGGTGGCACCCAGTGGGGGCAGCCATCTTGGAAAACAAAATGGTGGCACCCAGTGGGGACAGCCATCTTGGAAAACAAAACGGCGGCACCCAGCAGGGGTGGCCATCTTGGAAAACAAAATGGCGGCACCCAGTGGAGTAGCAATCTTGGAAAACAAAATGGCGGCACCCAGTGGGGCGGCCATCTTAGAAAACAAAATAGCGGCACCCAGTGGGGTGGCCATCTTGGAAAACAAAATGGCGGCGCCCAGTGGGGGTGGCCATCTTGGAAAACAAAATGTCGGCGCCCAGTGGGAGCGGCCATCTTTGATTTCGTCTGCGTCCATCTGAGTCTGCCAAATCGCCTTTTCCCCCTACTCTTGTCACATTAAAAATAGCGTTCAAACGGTACTGCCCGTGCTAATGCCTAAATTTTAAGCTCTAAAAGCTGAAAATCGATTCGTTGGATCTACCTCTGTGGCGCAAACTTTTTCCAGCTAGAATAGCAACAACAATAAGAATATTGTGGTCACATTCAAATAGCATTCAAAAGGCCCTGTGCCTTGTTCATACTTACGTTTTTAGCTATAGAAGTTTAAATCGGTTCACTGGTTTGGTTTCTAAGTAAGAGCAAAATTTCCCCAACTAAAAGAACAACATCAAAATAGCCTTTAAAAGGCGCTAGGACTTGTTCACCCCTATGTTTAAGCTATAAAACTTGAAAGTCGGTTCATTGGTTCGATCGCCAGGTGAGAACAAAGAGCCCCAACAACTAGAACAACCACAACAGAAATAGCCTAAACTTTTCGAGATTCACCCAACTGGGGTTTAAGGTTTACAGTGTGACACAGAAGACCAACATGCTTTTACCTCCAATTCCAGCTGTAATATATAGTGAGGGGCCTATTGTACCATGCTATAATAGCAAGCTATAAGACAGGTGTACCGAGAGAGGTCATCATTTATATTGTGCGTTTTGCATTTATCCTTTTTATTCTTGCACTTGGACGTAATTTGTTTATTCTTTGCAGGAACTCGTGTTGTTTGCGTTTTGTGCTTTTCAGGGTTTAGTTTAAGATTATAAGATTGTAAAAATAAGATTATATTTACAGCTTTTGTTTTATTTCGGCGTCTTGTCTTTTGGGGGTGGATGTATACTGTTTACAACATGGTTTCTATTAATTTACCTTTATATAGAAGGCATTCATTGCTTCTCCTCTTGTGTGTATTTATTATCCAGTGTATTATGACGTCAAGACAATGTAATGTAACCACTGAGTAAATAAAGCCATTAAATGTATGTTAGTTATTATTCACAAGGTGTCGTCCCTCAGAGCGGAGCAGTAACCAAATTGAAGTAGAAAAATTTAAATAGCCTATGGTCAGAACACAAACTTAAACCTAAACCAATGTCTCCAAAAAAGACATGGGTTAAAATAATCTTAATAGTGATGTAGTTTATCTTTTTTATCAGAACACGTCGGACAAAAGTTTGAATTTTGTTGTTGCTTAGTTAGCGTATGAGAAATAAGAAAATGAGATGATACAAGCAATCTGCACGTATATTGGCTGGAGTAGGCATTGTATGCCAAAATAAGTAAATAGAAACAAAACTGCATGCAGTGTAGCACTTTTCACGACCATTAATAAACTGATAATAAAATATGATGAAACTTTATATCGTAGTTCTTTACATCATTTATGACACGTAATGTTCTATTACAAAATGTCAAAAACCGAACCAGGAAGTGGATATACCTGTCACTCCCGGTAAATAATCACTTTCACGTAACTCTTAAACCATTTAACAAATAGGTCTCAGAATTTGCAGGTATATTCTGGACGCCATTTACGTCATATAACATTTAATAATATTTTGTTCCAACTCTACTGGAAGTGGTAGAAAATGTCAGTTCCGGTTGGATTTCTTCACCCAGATGCGTAATTCTAAAACGGGTTGGTTGGCAGGTTCCAAATTTTGCACATACCTTCCTTACATCTTTGACAAATAATGTTCTGTTACAAAACAACTACTGGAACTGAATGAGTATACACGTTACTTCCAATGAATTATCTATGACATAGCACCCTTATTTTGCTGGCTCATTCAGCATCATGGGAAAATATTTCCGAAAATAATAATTTTTCTTATCTTTCAGTCTTTAATGAAGCCTTTAGTCCTTAAAGCCTTTAAGCCTTTAATTAATGAAGTCTTTAGTTAAATAGATGACTGAGCAACAAAACACAATCCACCGGGGATTGTGTGCAATATATCAAAAATAAAAGCAGATTCATTCCCCAAAGCCAGCAGTAATTCAGACAACTTCCTTAGTGGTGTACAAGGTTTTTCTTGATAATAATTAGGAGTTCTGTGCTGTTAATGTGCCACCTACCATAACGCCAGATGGACGCATTGGAACCCCACAAAGTTTATGAACCCCATCAGTGGCAACAATTCCAAAATTGAGAGGGCAAGAAAACTAACGTCAAAGAGTATGTACGCAGAAGGTGCGACTTTGCAGAATCCATCTCCCAAGAGCCAGGCAAATCCAACAGCTGCTTTTGTGAAGCCTTCACTGTTGCAAGCCCAATGTAAAAAATGTTGCATCCATTTTGTATAGTTTTCGGTGTAGGAAGCTATTTTCACCTAGAACCGAGTTCATAATTCTTCCTCGGCTGTTGGTGTGGGTTTGCTCTTCCAGTTATAGGATCAGTGACTGTTCCTGTAAGCTGCGTAACACCGAAGATGACATTTAGCTTTGATAAAAGTCAGATTACCCATCAATAACTTATCCAGTAGTTGAGTACCATTTGCATCTGTTGTCCTTTTTCTTAGTGACTTGTCCGAACTGAAAGTGTTTAACTCCTGAAGACGTGTAGTGGAGGCTTCACAAAAGAAGCCAATACGATTTTTGGAAATGTCCTGCCTCTTGGGACTTGGACTCTTCGACGTTGTTTTATTGCTATCAAGTTCGAAATTTTTGAACTGTTGGTGGAAGGACCTGTGCCAGGAAGCATCATGATGATGAAAACTTTGTAGAGTTCCAAGACGTCCATCAGTTAACACGGTATGCAGCACACCATCAGCACTGAACTTTTTATAATTATAAAGAAATACCTTCCACACCAATAATGTAGTTGTCTGATTTTCGGCAGTCTTTGGGCAATGGAATGACCGTTATTTTGTTTTCATTTTGACCTTCCACACAATTCTTAATTTATGGGTCATGAGGCTTAGTCACCTAATTTATTCCAGTGCCCCTGCTTCATTATAGCCAGGAATATAAGGAAAGTAAACTTTCTTAATTTTTAACGTACTTGTTTGTTGCAGTTGGAGGTAAAAATTGTATATGTTGTAATTAAATTGTTTTCATGAAAGATTAAATGTGCAACCACTTATGCTTCGCTACTGCAACAACATTGTCTTTTACACTGTTCCAGTGTAGAATAAGTGAGGCTGCTAATCCGCATTAGAGAAGAAATCTTACTAGAAATGACTTTTACCATTACTTCTGGCGAAACTACATAAAATGTCATTAAATATTAATTGACGTAAAAGGTCTCTAGAATATGCCTGCAAATATTTAAAGCAGTTGGTTAAACGGTTTAGGAGTTACATGATGAAGACTATTTACCGGAAGTGAGCTGTATATTCACTTCCAGTTGGATTTTCTCTTTCATAGAGCCTTATTTGTCACAAATGATATATAGAACTACTGTATTAGATTTCAGCATATTATATTGATTGGTTTATTAATGATCATGAAAAGTGCTTCAATGTATGCAGTTTTGTTATATTTTGGTATACAAGGATTCTTCCAGCCCAAATACGCTCAGATTGCTTGGAGCAGCCCATTTTCTTATTGCTCATACACTAATTAAGTCACACAAAAATTCATGCTTTTGTCCACCGTGTCATAATTCTGAAGCATTTTGTTGCTAACCTACCTCACTATAATATTTATGGTTGAATTTATGGTATGGTGAATAGCTAAAAATAATAAGTTTAGCTTTAAAATCCAACACAATTCGATAGAATTTGCAACTAATGTGCATTCAACCCCAGGAATATTTGATAGAATTAGAAATGGCCAGTTTAAGTTACCTCATAAAACGGGTCCGTCCTTTCTCATAGGTGGAGGGTTGGTGATGTTAGCTTCTATTCAAAATTTAATGTAAACTTGGCTGTTGGAATGAGGTGGTGTGACATGGTGGTTGGTGTAAATGAATGCAGAGAATTCCCAGTTATTCGTGCTTTTTTGTTTCACGTTTGAAATAACTTTATAGTTTGAGAATTATTGGGTTTCTACCCCGTTTTTTTTAAATGTTCAACTAGTGAGTTTTGTAGTTTTCTTTTAATTTTGAGTTTGTTTATGTGAAATCAGGTGCTTGAAAATTTCTTGTTTGGGCTGAATAGGCGGCCGTGTGTGGCCGTGCACCATGGCTGGCTTGAGGGTAGCCTGTGCTGTTAATAATGTCTTTAGTATATCTTCTTGGCATTTTCAAGTACTGGTTCTGGTTGCGTGGAGAGGGATGGAGGTTGAAGTTGACTTTGAAGTGTGCTGCTATTTTTGATTACAAAGCTATTTTGTCTCCAAGTAGTTTCTGACAAAGGGGTACAGTAACACCCTTAATACATAGGGTTAGAAGAAAGTGTTAGTTCAGTGGTCGCTTCCTGGATTCAGTACGTCGTTTAAAGTTATAAAAAAATTTTCTCCACTTGTCAATGGCTCTATTCTCAGGGGAAAAACAATGTGATTTTAGCTTACTTGCATTTAATAGCTTTATTTATGGTACTTAAGTACTTCTGTAAGTGCTTTTATTTTTATTGCTTATTAATGTGACGAATGTCAATAGTTAATCAAACAGCCAGACACCATTTGTCAGGGCTGCACTTCAATCCGCAACTAGCTTCCTATTGTCAGAAATTTATGTCTGTAGGAGGTTTAGTCTTCGTATACTATAGGTTAGACCAATGATATGATGGCAACACGTGTATCACATGGAGTATTAACTAGCAAGAGTGTTGCCAGGTTCCTGGCTTTCCATGCATTTTTTTTACCTCGAATGTATTTAGCACTGCTCGACAGAAAACCTGTTGGCATTGGCAATAACTGTTTAGGCTATGTGGATGTGTCTAAGCTACCAACCACGTCAGGTTCACTTTCATGAAGTGTTTTATATCATTTCTTCAAAAATTGTAAAGGTTAAAGAGATCAAATAAATGTTTGCTAAAAAATATTTAGTAAATACAAAACTATGCCAGCCAGATGAATAACCGTTTCAACTAGTTACCTGTATTTTTTACTACATTTCAGGTGGTGCTGACAAAATGCACAGATTTCGAAAAGGTATGAAATTTACATTATCTGGCCAAACTAGATTAAACAAAATAAAAATCAAAATTGCATTACTTTTTCATTCTTTACATTACAAGGGATGCTGATAGCTTTGGCTACGTGGAAAATATTGCAGCCAGTAGAACACGTTAATGAAATGAGTTACAATTGCTGTTTTTTTTTGTTTACATTAAGCCGCATAAATATAAACACCCAGCTGTAAAATCATAGTCGTGATCAATCCTCTGTGGATGCTAAATTGTAAGCCTACCTGAGGAGTTATACGGTCATGATTAGAAAAATCCCAACTTGATGGTTGAACTAATACATTCATTGTCAGATTGGGCTGTCCAGGAAGTCGGGGATCCCTGTGGAGGCCCTCCCATTGCAAGAGGCCCAGTTAAAAAGATTTATTTTTGAACAATTTGGAATGAATTCGCGTGGAAATTGCATTTCTAAGTTCCAGAAAAATGTTTCAAAGTCACTGTGATTTCTTTAAAAAATACTATATCATCCAGAGCCTCCGGGACTACTCACTGCAGGATACTTTGTTTCGCTAACAAACAAATTTTTGGGTTGACAAAATACGAAATGAAGCGGTTTGAAAGTTGTATCTGTAAGTTGCACGAAAACATTTCCAATAGTATTACATGTTTTGGTGGAGAGCAAGCCCTTTTGAGCAACCCTCAAGTCCCCCCCTCCTGGCTCTGTCCTTCCTTTCTGCAGATGGGGGCCTCCTATTTTGAGGGTCCCCTCTTAATTTTTTTGGCGTTTCTTTAAGTGTTGCTGTTTGTGGGAGCATTTTTTGGCGCGTAACTTTCTTTGTTGTGTCCTCCCTGCCCCTTCTTATTTGAAGGTTTTTTGTTTTCTAAACTGTTGTTGTTGTTTGGGGAGCATTTTTCACACGTTTTACGGGTGTGATATTGTGACTTTCTAGCGCGTGGACCAATTGATACAGGAAACGGGTATAAAAGGTGCGGATAATTCTGTCAATCTTTATATCAGCCATGGATGCCAAGTACGAGGTGATCTCGAGGTTCCAGTGCAAGAATTGCAAGGTTGAGTTTTATCACGAGAAGATGTGGAAAGTCATTTGCAGAAGCCATGCGTGGTAAACTTTGCTTGTCTCAATTGCGGAGGACTCGTTTTTTCCTACGATTAATTTTTGGCACTACAACCGATGTGAGGGAAAAATGATTATGCCCGAAAAAAATCAAATATGGCGGTATATATTACTGTGAAGCCTGTTGGAAGTATTTCCCTGATTTAGAACGAGGTACGGTTCTTACCAGAATTTACCATTCGTCTATTCCAATGAACGAAGAGCCGGTTTCGGAAGATTGAAAAAATGACCATTGATGATTGACAAAGAAGAAAAACGAGATCTTCCGATGCTGGACAACAAGATTATCCCGTATCAATACTGCGAAAACACATTCAGGAACAATAGGTAAAAACAGAGGCACGAAAGGCGTTACGAAGGAAAATGTAACGTAACCTGAAAATCGTGCGGTGTGACTTACTGTAATCAGCTCGCGTATAAATGGCACAAATGTGGCAGGGCTGTAAAACAACGTGGAAAAGAAATTGGAGAGACGTCAAAAAAGAGATGTAAATTGTCTTTTCCTAAACTTGAATCTCTGTTGAAGAAAGAAATAATTTCTCAAATACCCGCAAATCTCAACCTCGTAGCCAACAACGTCAGATCTCTAGTCGTACCTATAATAGAGGATACCAATATCGACTGGGCCTTGTCCAACATGATTGACGATTTGAAAGGCAAGACAGAGGTGACAGACAATATCGAACTAGAGGTAAGGCCATTCAGTTTGGATTTAGGAGGGTTTGACCTAGTGCGCGATGCTTTCAATAGATGCTTAACTTTCAAGCGGGATTTTAAGCAGGATGAAATGCACTACGAGTCTTTGATTTTGTTGCAACTGTAAAAGGACAAATATTGGAATCTTTTAGAACAATGTTGACGCCTTATGGTAAACATAAAAGCTCAAATTGAATTATGTATTCTCTTCGAAAAAGTGACGGATAATACGGAAACTATTAAAGCCTATTTTATCTCCAACCTGGTCAGGGTGGGGAGCAAGGAGGTTCTTTCGAAAATGTCGAACAATATTATGCATAGTATTGGACAGTTTGCCATAAAAGGAAGTGGATGGGTTGTCAAGCAATGCGTGTGCACCGAACTATGCGTTGAAATTTGTAGACCTTTTGCGGGGAAAGGTTACGTAACACTCCTAACAACCTCAAACTAGGTCCTGATATATTGGGCAATGTGTGTAGTGAAGATGATAAATGTTTTTTGTGGTACGTGTTGGCTAGTATACACCCCGTTCCATCTTCGCAATATGATTAGGATACGAAACATTACCTGTCTCGTGCGCACGAGTTACTTGTAGGTGTGTTGAATCCCATTCCTTTATCCAAAAAAGCCAACAACATTCGGAATCTGTTTTTAGTTTTGAGGATGACGAGCCTTGCGTTTATCGCGTGAGTTCCTTAGTTGAAAATAGGCATCACATTGACTTTCTTCTTCTCAACGAACACTACGTGACGATAAAAGACTTCAACAAATTCATCGTAAGTTTCAACCCCAACAAGCGCTTGAAGTATTTTTGCAGGCCTTGCTTACACGGTTTTCGAATCGTTTCAGGTATGAAAACTACCACCTTCCTTCTTACGAGGGAGTTTCTTTTCAAAAGACCTCTTTACCCGACAATGACGTTATCCAGTTTAAAAATTTCAAGAACGAGCTCAAAAGGTGGTACGTAGCTTACGTGGACTTTGCAGCGGCACTCCAACCAGTGTCCAGATGTGATGGAAACGATACATACACCAAGTTACCCACATACACTAAGCTTGCAGTTTTGCCTATGTGATTGTTGACCACTTAGGTGGAGTATTTTACAAAAAAATTGTACAGAGGAGTAGACTGCGTGCAAGTTTTCTTCGAATCTATATTAGAGGAGCAGAAAAAGATCGTGACTTACGTGGATTCACACACGCAAAGAATGAGACGTTCGACCAAGGGACAGGGGTTGATGTACAAAGAAGCTGCGGTGTGCCATATCTGCAAACAAGGAGCATTTACCCCACCCTAAGAAAACTTTAATGGGTTTACGAAAGTACGAGACCCTGACCACATCACCGGTGAATTTAGAGGTGCCGCGCACAGCAAGTGTAACTTTGCTTACACTTTGAACAAAAACATAGCGGTTGTTATGCATAATTTCGAAAAATACGACAGTCATTTCGTCGTGAAGGCTTTTAATTCGTTTAAAGATTTGAAGGCTCTGCATAATGTCAAGATCATCGCTAAGAACAAGGAAAGAATCAGCATGATTTTGGGTGGTTTTACTTTCATAGATAGTCTAACCTTTATGACGACATCGTTGAAAACTCTAGCTTCGAACTTAAATAGCCCTAGCATCATGGACAAGCTTTTCAAAGGTGAATCCGTGGAACTCGTACGAGGCCTTCAGCAAAAAGGTGTGTTTCCCTATGAATACCTGACAAATGTGGAAGTGATTGAGAAGAAGTGTTTACTTCTAATGTCGGTATTTGCTCGTTGTTGAAAGGAGCGATATGCTCCGAATCTTATTAATACGCGATGAAGATTAGGGATTTAGGCAAATGTAAAACGTTTGCAGATTACTACGATCTGTATTTGTGGACGGATGTCGGGCTTTTAGCCGATGTCTTTGAAAACTTTAGAGCGACGAGTTTGGCTTGTTACGGATTGGACCCCTCCTATTAAGTTTCTACACCTTCCCTACCTTGGCTAAAGAGGACAGCAGTGTCTTTGTATCTCTTCACTAACACTGACATGCATCTTATGGTGGAAAAGGGTGTAAGAGGTGGTGTCTCGTTTATAGCTAGAAGACACGCTAAAGCCAACAACCCGCATATACCATCTACCTTCGACCATAATAAAAAGAATTCTTACATCATGTTTTTGGACTTCAACAACTTGTACGGTTGTATTAGGTGCGAGTATCTACCAACTAGATAGTACGAATGGGTGCAGGGAAGTCTGGCTCAAGGATATAAATCTCGATAATTATGGAGATGAGAGTGATACGGGGCTGATATTGGAAGTGGATTTGGAATGCCCCGAGGCGCTTCATGCATCGCACAATGATTTCCCCTTAGCGCTGGAGCACATGAAAATCACAAGGTCTATACTTTCTTCTTTTAACCGTCGGGCAATCGAGTACATCCGGTTAACGTACAGCAAAGACCTAAAGCTAACCGCTAACCTTTTCTCAAAGAAAACGTATGTGGTGCACCATAGGAATTTGAAATACACCTTTTCCTAGGCATGGTTCTCAAAAAAATGCAAAAAGGGATCAGTTTTAAGCAAGCGCTTTGGCTGAAACCTTCCATAGAGTTTAATAACAAGAAAAGGCAAGCAGCTACTAACTTTTTTGACAAAAACCTCTACAAACTGGTGAATAAAAGCATTTTCAGTAAGACGACAGAGAACAAGTGCAAGAGAAACAACGTCGTGATAGCAACGACGAAAGTGAAAGCTATCAAGTACTCATCTCACCCACGCACCATGATTTTCACTTCTCTAAGCAAGGATTTGGTAATTTTTACAAAGACTCCCGCAAACATTATCTTGAACAAGCCCATCGTGGTTGGTTTTCGCGTCTTCGAATTGTCATTAGTCTACCGGTTTCATTACGACAACACGATGAAAAAGTACAGAACGGGGAGATATAAACTCCTAGTCACGGATACAAATAGTCTGTTTTACGAGATAGAAACGGACGATTTTTACAAAGATATGGAAGAAGATGGGTCGTTGTTCGATACTTTCGACTGCCCAAAAGAACATTTTTTACACTCCAACGTCAACAAAAAAGTATTGGGGAAGATGAAAGACAAGTGCGCGGGGTGCCCAATTTCCGAGTTTGTAGGTTTAAAGTCGAAGCTCTACAGCGTTTTATAATCAAATGGGAAGCACAAAATAACTTGCAAAGGCATTAAGAAAACAGCACAAGTGGTGCACGAAACATACAAGAATGTGCTTTTTAATAATAGTGTCGTGAGAAGTTGGGCTCTTACATTCGTACGGAGGCGCACAAACTAAAAACCATCACCGTCAACAAGTTGACTTTCAGTCCCTACAACGACAAGAGATGGGTCTGCGACGATGCAGTCAGTTTTTATGCATATTATTCTTCCAGTTGTTTTACTTGGAGTCATAGCCCTTTCATTTAATGAAGTAAAGCATTTTTCCATCTTTTCCTTTCTATTTACAAAATACTTGTTCCACCAGAAATAAACCTGAAACTTGGATTTTTTAAATTTCCTGTTCATAGAAACCTCCGAGCACCAGTTCACCCGACTCATCCTTTAAAGGAAACGTAACTGGTTGGGTTTTTTTCACTTTACGAATCGTGTATACTTCGTTGGTAAAATTTTACAAATATCCATTGTCGAAAATTTTTTTTAACTTTGAAATCCTGACTTTATTTCCTACCGTGTACTTGGGTTTCTTCAGCAGCTTTTTAGGGCTAGTTCATCTCAGCAACGGTTCGTGACGTCTGGTTACTACTCTAGGTTTCAGTTTTGTGGTGGAATGAACCGTGTCGTTGTAATGCGAACCCGACTCGTTGATAATGTGCATCCACTTGTAATTCCCCTGCCAGGTTAATTTTTTCCACATTCGAGTTTTCAGAGATCTGTTGAAACGTCCAACCACGCTCGCTTTCTTCTCAGAGTGCGTAGAGTACATGTTGATGTTATGGCGCCTAAGTAGCACTTTGAAGTCTTTGTTGTAGAACGCACTACCTAAATCAACTTGTAAATTTTTAGGGGCGGTCGCTCCTGAGAGTATCTTCTTGAAAGCCTTAGATTTAAGAGGAATGGCCCAAGCGCACATGCAAGTCAGTAGGTAGTTAAATCCTTTTTTAGGTTAGCATACGGTATCATCTCCACCAAGTCAGCCTGCCATAGATTGTTTAGGTTCAGTATAATGACCTACCATCGCGGAAAATTGTTCCGTGTTGGTTTGTGAAGTTCGTTTACGAGTTGATAAATTTTTTTTCCTATTCCGAACCTGAGTTTTGTTTTCACGATTTCTTAACGACGGAAGCGGCTAGTTTTCCCTCCATGCCAGAGAAGGACCATCTCTCACCCTTTGGGCTTTTGAAATTAGAACTTCATCGGCGGCGTGGCGATCTTTTACGTCCGAGCTCTAGGAGTAAGCTATATCGTGTTCTTTGCAAGCTTCGTCTAGTTTATTTATTCCAGGATCTCTTCGTGCCGGTCGCTTCTTCAGATGATATCCAGGACCACAGTATTGATACCCCAGTAAATGTATTTCAACGGGCAAGTTATCTATGATTTTGTTCATGAGTCCCTTCCCCACTTTGACGAAGTAAGCTTGTTTGTACCACATACATCGCAAAACACTATCTCCATCGGTTTGTTGTTTTGTGAAGTTGTAGAAAATGGGGCCTTCGACTGGTTAGGACATTTGACGCAATATTTCATCTTGGGTTCTTTAAGGTTGCTCTTTTTTACTACAGTACAATTTTTTTTTCATCTCTTAAAAAAAGACATCATGGATTCCTGTTCGATTATTCTCACCGGCAAAGACTCCGATTTGAAAATTAAGCTAAACACACCAATTCATTAGGACTTTGAAAAAAATTATGAATTGGCTCTGCTTAATTTAGATACTTATAACAGCATACACTACATCACCTCAAAAAATAACGAAATTCAGTACACTACCAATGCTGGCGCTTCATGGCACAAATTGTTAGTAAGTCCCGGTGTTTATGAAATCAAAGGATTTGAATAAATTTTTCAAGTCAGCGAGAGATGCGAATGGTCACAGCAAGGATGCCATTACGATTCTTCCGAATCTAAACACTTTAAGAACCAACTTGATAAATACCGATCCGAATTACGGAATATCTTTTTCGGGTGACAAGAGTTTGGCTACAGTCTTGGTGTTTGACTTAGGCAACTACGTCAGAAGTAGTGAAAGTCGAAATATAGTCGACATTATATGAGCATCAATACAATTTTTGTACACGTGGATAACATAGGCAATTCGTACCTAAACAGCGACACTAAGCCCACTTTATATTCCTTTTATCCCAATTCACTGCCCGGTTTCAAAATCATAGAGTCCCCTCATAATTTAATTTACCTCCCCATTACTACAAAGGTAATCAAAAATATAAGAGTTTAGCTCATGTCTCAGACCAATGAGCTATTGGATTTAAATAGTGAGACACTTATGGTGCGACTTCATTTGAGATCTATGAATTAAATTTAAAAAAGGACATAAATGCTCGTGTTTGGAAAAAAAGGGAACTCTAATAATTTTAACTTCATTTTAACTCTAATAATAAAAAACAAACGGTTTGATGCCTAGAAACAAAGCTTTTATCATATTTATAACAACACCCAGAAAATGAGCGTAGTAGAAAATTACTTAAAAATCAATGAACCTTTGGTATACAATTTATTGGTCGAGTCTTACACCTACCACTAATACAATCGTATTGTTGGCACCAATCTCAACAACGTAAATTCAGAAATCTGTATACATGTAGAAAACCAAGATTTATTTCTGCACGTTGGCAACAGTTACGTCCTTATTAAAGGGAGGTTGCTGAAAGCTGATGACTCGGCTTATGCCAACACTGACGTAGCCGCGTTGATTAATAATGCTCCCATGTTCCTGTTTTCTAATATCAAATACCATCTCTGTGATAAACAAGTCGACGAGTTAAATTATCCAAGGTTCAGTACTCTGATGAAGGGACTACTCACCTACGGTTCGGCCAAGCAACCGGCTTTGCTCTGCCAGTGCTGGGCGGTGGACAGTGCGGCTTCAGTCGATGCAGAACTAACCAATAACTTGGGGTTCAGACAGTGGCAAGCATCCATCATCGTCAAAACAACTCCCAAGGGAGGCTTTACAGTTGCATTCCCGTTGAAACATGCTATGGGCTTTATCGAAAATTATGATAAACTAACCTACAGAACTAAACACATGCTCACACTCATGAGAGCGAGTGATACGAACGCCATCTTCAAAGCAGCGGCCACGGCCAATGGTTCTAAAGTCGTTCTAAATAGAACCAGCTGGCAAGTTCCCCACGTCGTTGCCTCAGACGAGCAGAAACTTAAACTGTACAATCTCATCGACTGCGGAGCGACCGAGGATTTAGGATTTAGGAACTGGCATTATGATAGCTGTGTGCTCCCTCAAAATACCAGTTTCACCTTGCGCGTGCTGATTACTTCCGCTGTTGAAACACCTAGCTGGATAGTTCAAGCTTTTCAAACTAACAGGCAGGACTCTTTAGTTAAAAACCCTGGCGTGTTCAATCACTGCAGTCTGCAAGATGCTAACGTGAGTCTAAATTCAGAAATATATTCGTTTCTCGATTTGAACGCTAATTATTCTACTGGAGAGTCCGTCTGCTTGTACAGAATGGCACAGCAATTTAGGCAGCTGTGCTACTACACCAACGACTTGAGTTTCGACTTGCTTCAGTTCAAGAAAGCCTATCCTCTCGTGGTGTTGGATTGCTCCAAAGAGTCCAAGAGGCTTCAATTGGTAATCGTGGATGTACAAGTCAAACTGAAGTTTAGGGCCACCGTACCAGCTATTGGAGGATTGGCAGAAGGAACTGCGGGGGGGGGGGGGGGGGTATCTGCCGTAAAAAAGGCACGGAATGATGCAAAAATTCTGTCTGAACTAGTGCTGCATCACAAGCAAGTGGAAGGTTCCGGCTCGAAGAAAAAAATTAAGCAAAAAAATTGCCCCGTGGCAGTGGTCTAAACTTAAGACCACCCAAGGTTTAATCGATTTTAATAAACCTTTAACAAACTTTGATTTTAACAGATTGGCTAGAGTAATGAAAATTCCAAAATTTAGAGGTACTTTTAGTAAAGACACACTTCCCTTAAAACTTTGGCCTACTGGTGAAAACGGAATAGTAAACTTGGAAGATTTCCACGATGGAGACAGAAGTCACTGGGTAGCTTATTCCACCGTTTCGGGAAAACCTTGTTATTTTGATAGTTTTGGCAACATGGGTAAAATTGCTTTGTGAATTAAACCTCTACTTGTACATATGAAGCTCGAGAGAGAACCAGAATTAACGAACCCATCGCTCGCTTTTTCCAAAAGGTCTTTTTATGCTGAAACTGATTATCATGAAACTGTTTTCATGCACAAATTTCCTCGTAGCTCGGCAAAGCTGGTTCGCTTAGATTTATAATCTGTTTGTTCGCGGCATTAAAGTGCTCTTTCTGCTCGTCTTGTAACAAGCAATTGCTGTCAACGAATACCTTAGTAACAGCATCATTCAGCACAGTAGGATCGCTAAAATTTCCAATCTGCTTGTGCGTTGCGTTGAAGTATACTTTCTGGTCGTTCTGTAAAAAGCAATTTCTGTCAACGTATACTTTCGATGCCGCGTCAGCAGCGTGTCAGGGAAAAGCTCTCCTTAATTTCCTTCTTCTTCGTATAAAAATTCCCATCAGACCCATCTAAGTACAATGCATTTTTTATGCTCGAAACAGCGGAAGCTAACTCATCGGTGAGATGAGTAATAGCAGGAGGCATGTCAGTTTTAAGTTCTTGAATTTCCGTTTTCAGAGTATCGATATTAGAATAATTTACCGCATATTCAGAGTTTATAGCTGCTCCAACTTTAGTTAAATGCTTACTTTGCATATCATAGTTGCTTTCGGGTGTCAACACGTAACCTAGCCCAGGCTGTCCTCTCAGACCGACTCCCATCACTTCACCCCTTCTCCTCTCATCCTTTTCAACGATTGTCCAAAATTATTAACAGACATCTTTTTTAAATATATGAATTCCTCCTCCCAACATACGTAGCAGATTAAGGAATGAAGCAAAAAACAACATGCATAAAGACCTGGTTTGTGAAGATACAAGTTGCAATAATCTCAAAAAAGAAAAGAAAAAATAATTGTTCCAACAGGGACTAGAACCCAGAACATACGCGTACTATTAATACCCTAACTTAGTAAGCGGCTGCTCTGGGTTCAAGTTTCAATCGTGGCAGTTATATTTTCTTTTTTTTTTATTATTGCACCTCTTATTCTCACAAAGTGGGTGTTTAATGAAGACACTATGCTTCGAATCAAATGCTCATCAGGATGACCCCTCCCTATTTTTTTTTAAATTTAAAAAAAGGGAATGTAGATAAACCTCAAGATGTCTCAACCAACCTGGCAAACAAATCTCTCAAATCTCTTGCAAAAAAACTTGCTGAAAGGTAAAGAAGATAAGGTACAAAAATTGTCTCCTTCCATACTGTTTAACGATTTAAACGGTACGGGAACTGCTTTTGCGAACGAAAAATCTAAATATAAAGGCTGGATTTTGCCCAGTGAACCAGAAAATCAAAAATTGTTGAGATAACTTAAACGGTACATCTGTAAAAAACTAGAGATTGAGTGTGAAAATCAGAAACCAGTTTCCTTGACCATATTCAATTATCCTAATTCTCCCTGTTACTCCTCTTGCCAAAAGGCAAGCGACTGCGATAAACCGCTATGACTATGAACTTGGGTTTACGAGAATATCCATTACAACAAAAGGTAAACTTAACAAAAATGTAATAGACAAACTGTGGTTTAAGTTACCATCTTACATTGCTTTAAACTTGACGGAAGTTACCGGGAGAATTAAAGCAGTATACATCATCAATGATTCTCCCAGTAAGGTGCAATTGTGGTGTACTGTTGAATATGGAGTGGTCCATCCGCATGTCTCCAGCGACAAGTGTCCTGATGAACACTTTGCGAGTTTAGTATTTCTTTAAGCATTAAAAAATGTGTAAATAAAAAACGTGATGGAAATTAAAAACTACGACTTTTTTGTACCTAAGAAAGAACCGAAAAATAACCCATTCTTACCTTCAAATATCAGATGCCTAATTATAGGGCCCGCAAATTATGGAAAAACTAACTTACTGTTTAATTTCATCTGTAACGAACAATGGTTGGATTATGACAGATTATTTATTTACAGTAAAACTTTATATCAACCAAAGTACAAAGCATTGTAGTCTATATTTGCCGAAATTGAGGAAAAAATTGGAAGGGATGTCGTATTTTTTCACGGTTTTCAAATAGATTTAATTCCACCCGAAGAACTGGACCCAAAATTTAGAAATCTTATTGTTTTTGATGACTGCCTTTTAGATAAACAAAAAAAAAAATAGAGCGCTACTTTGCCCAAGGCCGCCCTTCAAACGCCAATGTTTTTTATTGCAATCAGTTCTACATGAGAATTCCTAAACAGGTGGTTAGAGACAATGTAAATTTAATAATCCTTTTTCCGTTGTATGAGTTAAATTTTAAACACGTTTACGAAGATCATGTTGGCTCTGGCATGAAATTTTCAGAGTTTAAAACATTGTGTAAAAATTCTTGGAAAAAGCCTTACGGATTTTTATCAATTAACAAAACGTCATACGAGGGCCAATATAAACGTTCATTTTTACCTATTAAACAAAAGAATGGAGACAAAACGAGAAAGCGCAAAAGTCAAAACACGTTAAACTAAAAAATTTTTAAATCGACATTTGGGTGAGAGAGAGCCAGAAGAATCGCTACAAGACTTTTTAAACCGGTAGTATGCACCCTGAAACCGAGACCGGTGTTGGGTGCAGCCATGTAAACTATGCCGATTAAAATTTACAAAGAAGAAGGTGGTAGAAGAATATAGTGACGAAGATGACTACGAATCGCTGTCTTTATCACCCTCCCCTGCAATTACTCCTAGTCAGAAAACAGTGCTGACCTCTCTCGATTACAGCCTCGCCCAATATTCAAGTCTGGCTGTAGCTCCTATAATGCGAATTTCTCCCGAGCCCAAACCTGAATACGCAACTACAAGCACTGGTCCTAAACTGACCCCTTCATATTCCGCGGTGCAAGCTATGCATTTCAACTCCGCCTGAGTTTCCTAACATCACCACTCTAAGGTCCCTTGATAGTTTGTTACCTGGTCAGAATATTGGAGAAACTGCTAAATATTTTTCGAAAATCAAAATAATTACATATTGCCATGAGAAGGCGTAAATAAAGACCTGCCGTAGCATCCGGGGACTGCAGTGAAGCCCAGCGCGCATCCGTCTAGATGCTCACACACTGGGATTCACTGTGGTCCTCGTTGGCACAACTGTTTACAAAGATGTATCTGCATCTGTTGTTGTTTGGACCTTAATGTCAGCATGCCTGAGCAGGAGTTGAACCGGAAATATATAGAACAGAGAACTCGAGAAGTTTGACTACAGTGACATGTCCTCTCATCGTGATTGTGGCACTGTGTTCATATGTTGTAGACCAGCGACTACACCATCATTCTTCGAATTTTTAATTTCTACTAGGGGTGTACTGCTGACATGTAAATCTAAAGGGCAACATCTGTCTTCCAACATTTTTTACGTTTCTTTAATAATAGTACTAAGCTCTCTATCGACAGCAATTGCTCCAAATGACATAGTAAAGAAAGATAGTGCTGGATTTCAATGTCTCTATTAATCTTTAGAGGGTCTCAAAATAGTCAAATAGAAATGAGCAAGTTAACAAATCGATTTCTCCTTTAAAGAAAGGTTTCATTCTGTTTCAGAATCTGTTTGTTGATATTGTAGATTTAGCCGATGCGTTTAGTTTTTCAAATGCATATGGGGAGGGGTAGTCAAGTGGAAACCGAAGACTGGAGAAAGTTCCTTATCGAGAACAGGCAGCATTTCGCAAAAAAATGAGCAATGGCTTTTAAATCTTGTTATTCTAGCTTACTTTATATAAAAAAAATAGCAAGTAAACTGTAAAATTGAGACCGGCATCAAAAATACACTCAGCCTTTAAATCTCACTTTATGTATAGTTGCTAAAATAAAAAACCTAGGCTATTGTTCAGTCTTTCAACTCTATATATGTTACACAGGCTACAACCATCTGAAAGTGCTTTGCATTGGAAAGCGTGGGTTAAAAAAGAAGAACTTTTAATTTTCTTAATTTTTCGTAGAAATAGTTATTTTAAAACATATGGACATTATCAAATAGAAGCATATTTTTTTAGAAAGAAAAATGTGTTAGGTGCTTGGTAAAGAGGAGAATTTCGATCAAAAATTTTTTTTGTAAGCGAGTAAAATGACTACAGGTATGGCAAGGAGCAAGTGCATTGATAATTCATTAACATGGCGTAAAAAGCTAACTAGAAGCATAATGTATTTACGGAAATAGCTTGGCTATAGGCTGTATTGTAATCATTTTAATTCACAAAATAAGACTTACACAACTGGGAGCAAACAATGGCAAACCCTGGACTTTGTTGGGGAAGAAGAAGGGGGTGAGTTAAAGAAAATTAGAATTTAGAGTGCTGTTCGAGAAATTCAGCTAACAGGGTTGGGTAGAACGTGTTGTAGGTCATCGGGGCTCTCCCTGTAAAACAAACAGTTTAAATTATAGGTTTACTTTTACCAGACTTTAAGCGTAACTTCGGATCTTGGTGAGGGTGGGAAGTGGGAATGTCCCCACCCCCCTAGGATTCGCCACTGGGAACTAATCGCATAACTTCAAGACCAATGGAGTTTATTACCTAGGGACCGTTTTTAACGTTTAATTACTTTAATCAGACGGGGCAAATCATTAGGCTACATTGCTACAATTTGTACACAATCGTAACCAACAAATTACAAGAATAAATAATTAATTAAGGAAATGTGTTGTAACATGGATTCGCGAAAATTTATTACGTATTTCAAGTAGCCCTTTCAGGCACGTTTCATTTATTTAATATTTATTTTAGAGCTGTTTGTTTTTCTTGCCAACAAAGCGTTGCTAGCTGCTGTCATTCCCCTGAATGGTTAATAAATATTCTCTTTAACAATCACTATAAACAAGGCACATTATACCGACAGTGTTCTCTCTGACGTCATGCTAAAACAATAACACGGAGAAAAATTAAACGAAACGTCAACAATATAAGCAGCATAGAGTTTTGGCATGAGCGCAGCCATCTGTGGGCGCAGCTAACTTGCCTGACCTTGAGGAGTGAGTCGCACCTGCTTGCTCTTCGCGATCACTGATTGGCTAATAGGCCTAGGTTTACTCGCGTTGAGTTCATGAGCAACTCATAACAGAGGTCCACCTTCTTTCTATCGCTATTCGTCAACAAACAACTTCTATTTCCAGATAATTATATTTTTGTAGTCAGCCAACACATCTTTACAAACTAGGCTAAAGATCTGGTGGTACACAATTTTCTCTACACCCTGAAACGATAGGGCTGTGTGGCCCAAGGACTAAAACAAACATACAAGTGTATTGCGTATCCTCACAAGGCCAGTCTTTAATGCAGACTGCTTGCTTCATTTACCCTTTACCTTGTGATTCATTTCTTTATTCACTACTTGCATTATTTCCAGTGTGGAGGCCAAGAAGCAAAGTTGCTTTCCTTCCTTGTATGTTTGTTTGTGATCTTAGGTCACCACTAAGGGGGGGGGGATTGAGGCTTAATGGCGCGTCGACAGCTTGGTCATTAGCGCCAACCTCAGTCACAGTGCAGTGGTCCGGGTTGCCACTGCACCACACATTACAGAGACATTATTCAAACCCCTAACCTAAATCTTGTCATACATCCGTACCTCCTGCAGAAATTGAAAAACACCGGACAGGAGGACAGACTTATCGCCCAATTGACGCACAATGTCACGCGGAAGATGGAAACGACGACGAAAACCATCAAGATGGCAACAATCAACAAGGAAGTGCCGGACCGTAAGTGGCCGCCGACACCAATAACATTCAGGAGGGTCAACCCCCCGCAAAAGGAAACAGTGAGTAAGTCGAGTGTGACCAATGCGCAAACGGGTCAACACCACCTCCTCACGGCGACTGCGGCGACACGCCGAGTGCCATTCCTCAACAGTGCCTTTAATAGCTCGTAATTTATTGCCGTCCTGTCCATCCCACGAGGCTTGCCAAAAAGCACTAAGAAAGAAAGAACAGCTACTTAGCTCGGCTGGAACCTGTAGCCAGTATCTGCCCCGGTAGTGCAGTGGTTAGAGTGCCTGGCTAATAAACATGATGTCCTGGGTTTGAGTCCTAGTTGGGGCAGTAGTCTTTTCTTTCTTTCTCAGACTAGTGTATTGTTTATCCTCACACGGCCAGTCTTCAATGCAGACTGCTTGCTTCATTTACCCTTTACCTTGTGATTTCTTTCTTTATTTACTACTTGTATTATTTCTAGTGTGGAGGCCAAGAAGCAAAGTTGCTTTCCCTCCTTGTATGTTTGTTTGTGATCTTTAGGTACCACTGAGAAAGATTGAACCGCTACTTAGTTCGGCTGGAGCCTGTAGCCAGTATACACCACAGTAGTGCAGTGATTAGAGCGCCCAGCTAGTAAACGGGGTGTCCTGGGTCGAGTCCCCGTCGGGGCAGTAGTCTTTTTTTCTTTCTCAGACTAGCATATTGTGTATCCTCACAAGGCCAGTCTTTAATACATACTGCTTGCTTCCTTTACCATTTACCTTGTGATTTCTTTCTTTATTTACTACTTGCATTATTTCTTGTGGAGGCCAAGAAGCAAAGTTGCTTTCCCTCCTTGTATGTTGTTTGTGATCTTTAGGTACCACTGAGAAAGACTGAACAGCTACTTAGCTTGGCAGGAGCCTGTAGCCAGTACCTGCCTCGGTAGTGCAGTGGTTAGAGCGCCCGGCTAGTAACCTGGATTTCCTGGGTTTGAGTCCCATTTGGGGCAGTAGTCTTTTCTTTCTTTCTCAGACTAGTGTATTGTGTATCCTCAGAAGGCCAGTCTTTAATGCAGACTGCTTGCTTCATTTACCCTTTATCTTGAGATTTCTTTGTTTATTTACTACTTGCATTATTTCTAGTGTGGAGGCCAAGAAGCAAAGTTGCTTTCCCTCTTTGTATGTTTGTTTGTGATCTTTAGGTCACCACTGAGAAAGATTGAACAGCTCCTTAGCTCGGCTGGAGCCTGTAGCCAGTACCCTCCCAAGTAGCGCAATGGACGAGTGCCCGGCTAGTAAACAGAATGTCCTGGGTTCGAGTCCCAGTCGGGACAGTAGTCTTTTCTTTCTTGCTCAGACTAGTGTGTTGTGTATCCTCACAAGGCCAGACTTTAATGCAGACTGCTTGCTTCATTTGTTTTTTACAGTTGCAAATTAAAATACTATTATAAGAGACAAATCATACCCAAAATAAGCACAAAACATTATCATTACTTTATCTATTTTATATATAAACAAGGCTTATTATGAGTTTTAGGGTAAAACCAAATCTTAAAATAAGGTTTTAGAATAAGGTTTTTGGATTCTCTACTTAGTAAACCTTCAAATTAGCGACCTTTGTAGCGAGGTTTCCAGGTAGCACTAAGCACTGAACTGAAAGTAAAGGTGCCGAGTTTTTCTACAAATTATTACAACCTAGCGTAAATAATCGGTTTAGTTGAGTGGTGTGTACGCAATACACCCTTCAGAATCTAATTATGTTGTTAATTAAAAATGTATGGTTCAAAATTAGCCACTCTACATCTACTCGCGCTAATAGTAGATCACAAAGTACACAATCAACTTGGCAACTGCCGCATTTTTTCATGTGTGTTTTTACAATTCTTGATTTTAATCATGGGTTAGGCACTAGTTTACGAGAGTATTGTCAGTAAATTGGCAGATTATTTACACCAAAAAACCCCAACTTTGGTATAAATTCATCTTACAATTTGTTATGTCATACACCTTATGAAGTTATTTTTAACGTCACTTTAAGTTTAGTTTATATATATAAAGGCTTGTTGTTTTGTAAAATAAAAAAAATACCTACCTCATGCAGGAATAAAAAATCGTGCGGGTCAATCTATATTTTCGGCGAATGTAAACACAACGTAAATAAAGATCCAGTTAGTTTTTCCTGGCATGCCTCGGGCACTTTCAATCACCGCCACTTCTGTTGGTATGTCCTGGTAGTATAATCACTTAATTTTGTACTAACCAACTTTACTTTATTTTACTACCGTTTCACATCACAAATCCATTGAAAAACACGTATAAACTTCTAAAAAATTAATCAAAAAGACGTAAATGGCGACACAGCACAGCCTGGTCGGTCGCAGAGCAAAGTTGTGAAGTTGGTAGATGGGAAACCTGGGCTACAAAAAGCCAACAAGAGAACGACAACAAACGATTGCTTTTATTATTTTTAAAATAAAAGTTGCTTTTGTTGTTATTGCCAGTGAGTTTAGATTAGTTAGCCTAGGTTAGGTAGATTAGGCAATGCGAGTGATAGCATAATTTTGGAACATTAATTCAGAAAAAAAATTCCGTAAACTTTAGTGATGTGCAAATCGATTTTTCAGTCTACCCTTCTTCCCTGAGAATGTAGCCGGAAGCGGCCGTTGCTCGCCAGAGGCTGTTTGTTACTTTCGAGGTCAGTGGCACTCAAGGACATCACAACTTTCACTTGTAAACAAAGAGGCCAATGGCCGACCCACTTCCTGCCGCGGAAAACCAAAAACCCGCAAAAATATTCAAATAATAAGGGACAAGGTCACAACAAGAAAGTTACACGCCGAAAAATGCTCCCACAAACAGCAACACTTAAAAAAACGCCAAAAAATTAAGAGGGGGCCCTCAAAAAAGGAGGCCTCCATCTGCAGAAAGGAAGGAGGGAGCCAGCAGAGGAGACTGGGGGGTTTCTCAAATGAGCTTGCTTTCCACTAAAACATCTACTACTTCCAATTCAAGCTGATAAAAAAAAAAAACACTAACTTTCGGGTTGGGATGTGCACGGCACGGCACTCCCCAACATCTCCCTTGATGAGGAGTAGATGTAAATTACTACGATGACGGGCCTGGCTTCAAAAAACTCATTGGATAACATTGTTATCCATACCCAAACAGACCTACTACAATACGGACTGACTCAAACAGACCTACTACATTACCGGGCCTGCCTTCAAGTTAACCTACGAAAACCTTTTCGAAAACTTAAATAGTAGACGATACCTAACCTACAAGGGGCTGTGCTGCTCGTGAATGAAAAAAATTTTTTTTTTACTGGTTGGTTGTACTGCCACCCAGAGGCAGTCCGAATGGAGAAATGTTTATTCGTCTTCGGAAACTTTCCCCATGAGTTTATCTATGCTCGCAAAGTGTTTGTAGAGCTTGGACCATTCCATAAACGAAAGTTGTTACAAAGTAACCACCACAAAGTGCACTTGCGTGTCGTCATTCGTAAATCGTACTCTGATTCTTTTCTCCTCTTCGACACGAAGCGCTTTCATTTTAAAATCCAACAAGAATTTCATTTTGTTTCTGCTGTCGAGTTTGGACAGTTCCAACATTATTGCCAACATATGTTTTTCGTGTACAGTTAGCTCCAATTGCTCGATTAACACTTCTCCAGCTATTTCGATGAACGGCTCGAAGACCTGTTTCGAAGTGGGATCCGTAATGCTTTTCCATAGACCCTCGTCCGTGCTTTCCCAACCTTTCCAGGCGAACTTATTTTCTTCTTCGTCCTTGGACTGCAATTTCTCCCTCCACTGATTGAGTACAGATCTGTTGATCTTTTCACCCAGTCGATATAGGTAGGTCCATTCCAACGAATTGAGTCTCAACTCTGTGGTAAGCCCTGCCTGTTTGTTAAAAAACGAGAGTCGGTCTGCTTTCAATCGTGACATTGAGGTATTTACTCAGCATAAAATAACTGCTAGTGGCGTCCATGATGAGAATGTATCTTAGAGTTTGTTCTTTAATAAAAAAAATATTTTATTTATATTTTATTCAACAAACATTATTACAAGCAACAAATCACCGAGCCATTAGTTTCTTTTTCTCTCTTCGCTCTCTTTGAGCCAACAATCTTTTTTCCCTGAACACTATTTTCTCTTCTTCAGTCATTCTCAGGGCTCGAAATAAGTCGCGGCAGCCATGGCAATTGCAGTCAGTGGGCTTTGATCTGCCGTGAGAATCACTGATGCTCGCGGCAAACTTTGCTTTGAGCAATCAAACACGTTAGATAGCTTTTTTTTTACTCTGAATGACCAAAATCCATCGCGCTCAAAACAAAAGATACTCTAAGAAATAAATAAAAAACGTAGTTCCGATTTCTTTTCCTACAACTGGTAAGTGGAGCCTATTTTTATTTTTTATTTCCCTCCCCACTCCCTCTTTCCCTTCCCAAAGGTAGAGTCCGTCAACGTTGAGAGCAGCCCTACTCCCCTGTACCATAGAGCACGTAGCGTGATAGTATGTAAGTCCATGCCTGTACCAAGCAGAACTATGGACTTATATATATATCACACTACTATCACACTATGGCAGAATGAACTCGTCTAGCTAAGCAATGCTTTTGAGGCCAGCAGGCAGCAGACCAGCAGTATTCATTCACATGATCACGGCCGCATTTTGGACAGCGTTGTTGTCGGAAAACGTGTTGTTTTGAACATTGAAATCGTTGCAGAAACAAAGCTCACATAATTTTTATTTTTATTTAAAATGCAAGGCTGAGTAGCTAAATAAAAATAAATAAACATTTATTTTTTTAAAATAAACAATAAATGTTTTGCGCTATAGCTACTGTTCGTCATGGAGCATGGTCACCGCGCATCTTCTCACTTCCGGGTTAGGGATCGTAAGAACTAACACCACGTGCCGACTTGTTGTTGTCATTTTTACATTTGCTGCGAGGTAGGAAATTTTTGCCGCCAGCTGACAGTTGCTCGCAGCAAAGATTGCCGCAGGTTTCAATTTCTTATTTCGAGGCCTGGTCATTCTCGCACGTTGGTCTTTTTCCGCAGCTTGTTTTTTCTTTTTCTGGATAGGAGTTAGTGTGGCGTGCCTATCCCTATCTAACCGTCTTCGTTTATCTCTGGTTCTCTTCTTCCACTCTTCTGGATTTTGCACTTTCAACTGCCTACTCTCCCTTATCCGCAATTTCCTCATCTCGGCTTCTCGAACTTCGACATTATCAACTTCTTTCAGCCTCTGTTCCACTTCATCCCCGTTCCACCGAGTTTCCGCCTCTTCATCGCTGATTATACCGTCAGACATACCTGTCCATACTTCGTCATTGTCATCGTCTAACGACTCCATGATCAATTTATTAAGATAGTCATCCACATCGTAGTCTTCATCCTCATGGTATTGTATATAATTGATGCCACGATGTCCAATTGCAAAAGTTTCTACTTCGTTTACGAGGAATCTCTTGTCATCGTAGGCCGACAGTAAGGATTTATTCACCACGGTCGTGGCCAGCTGGTGATGGCTGTCACTGGCGATCTTGTACCAACTCCCTCTTTGTTCCTGATTCGAATGGAGAGTCGCCATGTAATCTTCGTGGCTTAAGTGTTTCTCCACGAATCTCTTGGAAATTCCCTTCGCTTTTTTCGTTTCACTTTGTGACGTCACGAGCAAATACATCTTGCTACTCCACCCCACAAACTCTTTTATCGGTACTCCCATCGTAGCATCTTTCATCTTTCCCAACACTTGCTTGTTGACATTGCAGAACAGTGGGTGTTGAGGATCGTAGTTGCTAGTGTCGAATCTACTCATGTTTTTAGCCATGTCTGCGTACACGTCCACGGTTTCGATGCAATAGCACAGCGAGTCCGTGTCTGTGAACAGCAGTCTTGCTCGATCTCCATATTGGGGACGTATGTATCGGTAGTGAAATTCGTAGAGAAGGAGTTTGGACAACTCTAGTATGGCGAACCCCGAGTAGGTGGTAAGATCGCACGTCACCTTGCGTACTTTCGAGTTGGTCTGAACCAGGTTTTCGTGCAATATACGAAACGAATCGGCGTTGGGTTGGGTGGAATATTTGATGGCTCGCTTGCTGTCGGTGCATAGCTTGACTTTGAGTCTTTTCTGTTTCTGTTCAATCGTCTTCCCAAACACCGAATTAGGACACAACTTGTGAAATTCCCCTTCCGACATCGTCTTCGATTCCTTTCGTTTTGCCGTATGAAAATCTATATATTGTTTCAACCAGGGCTTCTGATTGAAACTCAGCACCCTCCTGATGTGACGAAGGACCAAGCCGTGTTCGAGGCAGAATTTTAGGTTCCGGTAGTGAATTACGTACCGCATCTTACTCAGTAGGTTGGCCACTAGCTTCACGACAGGTTTCACTGGTTTTCCTCGCAACAAAGATTTCGAATAGTCTGAAACTAATTCTTCTCTTATTTCAAATTTTTCAGGAGCAAGCGGGTAGTCGTTGTGGACTCGTGAAGTTTGTTCGGGTAGTACAGATCTACTTCCAGAATGTATCCTACCGACGACGTGTTTGCTATCTTAGTCACGTCGAAAGCTCGAATCTCATCTTTAGTCAAATACCTAAAGCCGTTGTAAGGCAGCAGCTGGCTCATGGCCCAGCTGTAAGCGCTATTGAGGTCCCAATCGATAATGTACTTGTTAGGTTTTGTTGAATCGTACGTTTCGGGAATGTACGGGTTGTTGGCCTTCGCGAACCTTCGACTAATGAAGCTAACTCCACCCTGTATTCCCGACAAGATGAAGTTATGTTTGCTAGAGTGAGTAAATAGTTCCAGTTCGGCCTTGCTCATCTTTAGAGCTGCCGCCCAGCTAAACCCTGGGATGGAGACGTAATAGCACGGATGTATATCGTGGTCTCGCAAGCAGATCCTGCGGAATTCTTCGAAAATGTCTGCCAAAAGCAGACAGTCGGTTAGCTGATACATTTCGTGGTAGGAGGAAAACTTTTTGATTTTCAGCATACTCCAAATGTTTTTGGCGTGATTGTATTGTTCGTCAGTTAGGCCTTCTTCTTTGAGTTTGGAATAAAAGTATTCTTTTAGTGGTAAAGACTGCTCTTCGAACACACTCATGCTGGAAACGTGTTCGTATGGGTAGTAACCCTTACGGGTTAACAGATCCATAGCAGTCTCTTCCTGGATGTCGGGATGGAACCATTTGTCCTTCCCACCAGCTTTAAAGAACAGCTTCACCGTTCTAAACTCGTAATCTCGTTTATGTCTCTCCGCCAGAGTTTTCAGCTTAGAGGAGAGAAAATTATAGCTGTCTACGAACTTAAGCCGAACGTACCTTTTCTTTTTTTTCTTTTCATCCCATCCCGTTTCAATGGTAATGGTCATGCTCATGAACCTCTCCGTATTTCTCGCGAGGACTTCTACTTTTTTCGGAAACTTGTGCACCGCTCTTACCAGTAGATGCATATCGTAAGCTTCGAGACAGTGAAATACCACGGGGATCGTGGTGCGCTCTCGGGCATTCAGATTACAACTTGAGTGAGAAGCTCCTCTGTACTGGCCGGTAACATGGCAGTGATCCCGGACTTTGTCGTCTTTTGAACCGAATGGCTTTTTGCAGTAGATGCAGTCTACAGCGGGGTTAAAATCAGCCTCTTGGACCGGAATGAGGCATAGTGGTTGGACTCTTTTTAATGTTTCGTCGTACTCGTGCGCTTCAATCACCAACTGATCGAGGAATTCTTTAACGGCATCCTCTCCCAGGTAATAAGAAGCTTTTTGAAAGTTTCCAGACCCCACCACGACGTAGCCAAAGCTGCAAGGTTGATGGTGGTTGATTTTCTTCCCGGAGCTGTTAGAGGAAGGAACGGGTTTCAGAATGCACTCGAAATCGGCGTATATGATTTTGGGGTGAATATTTCTTCTATTGAAAGCTTCAAACTTCAAAATGTTTTCGCCCGGTTTTAAAAATTTGAGCGCTTGAGGTGACGGATTGGTTCTTGTACAGTCCAGTTTGTGTTTGTCTCTCAGCGATGCCTTTCCATAAGCGGCAAAACAATTTCGACAGTAATATTTCGGGTTGCTTCCCGATCCCTGGTGTCGGAGAAATTGGTCACAATCCACGATGGCGCAGTAGTGAAAATTTGTTGACTCGTCGGTAATTAAAAGAAGATCTACGGGTTGGCCTTTGAAATTCGTGCTCACACGAAAGGGATGCAAGCCGTTCTCTTTGGTATAAGCAATCACATTGATCGATAAATGATTGTTGGCCATCTTGAATGCGTCTATGTGATCCAGCCGCGTTGGAAAGTCCAGCATCGAACAATCTACCGTTCTCACATATATTTCGTATTCTTTCGGATTCACCATGCTTAATTTGTGTTTGGCAGCCAGAGTTGAATACAAGAAGCACTTGTGGTCTGTGAAATTTTGAACATTGACTACACATTTCCACTTCTTTTTTAATTTTGCTGGCAGAGGAATGTAAGAGCCCGGTCTGAGCGGGTCGATTTTTGCTACTCGGATTGTGAGTTCGTAGGAGCGATTTATCACCCAACCACTCCCTCTTTCGGCATATTCATCGATGGAACGTTGGATTTTAGCATAAGCTGCGTCCAGTAACTTGGGAATATCTAATGGATTATAGATTGGGGAGTAGCGGGACTGAAATCCAGTTGGTATTTCTTGACCGTTTCGAACGAAACTCACTCCTAAACCAATTTGAGCTCTGCAAGTCACTAATTGCCGGAGACATTCGTACAGTAGAGCTTCTATACCTCTTCGCATCAACATTAAAAGGTAAAACGGGTCTACAGCCTGCACAGTTCGTGTACTTTCTGTGTTCGAGTCCTTGCTCACAGAGGATGGGATCGTCTGTACAGCCCAACACCCTCTCGAAGCAATCGCACTCGGGTGGGTAACTACGAGGTGTCGTATCAATCTTTTTCGGGTAGGATACGTTTGAGCGCAGTAAACGCAGGTAAAGTTTGTTTTTTCGCTCCAACTGAATGATTCTGTTTAATAATATAAATAACGTGAACAGTAATAATTTCAACGTCCTGGTCTCAGTTTAATAATATAAATAAAAAGAGGAAAAATTTGGTATTTTTGTTGTTATTTTCCTACAACAACTGGCTCTTCGTCGAGCCAATTGTCGAAGCGCTCGTCTTAGCCTTTCCACCTGACGAGGTAACGAGTTTTCCCTCCCACTTTTTTAGTCTTCATAATCTCTTCGACTAAAAACACATCCGGCACGTTAGTTTTCTGCAACTCTTGCTCATAAAAAGTGCCTTTAATTTTACTACCCAGTTGGTCGACCAATCTGTAGCAAGTCGGTCGAGTTTTTCTGACTTCACTCACCTCGAACAGTTCGTTGGTAAAGTTTTGCAAATATCCCTTGTCGAATACAGATTTTGCCGTTGTCACTCTTACTAAATCCCCGACTTTGAAACTATTCTTCTTCTTTTTGGAAGGGGTCTTTTTCAGCAATATGTTTCTGATCTCCGGTTCATCGCGTTTAGTTACTTCGGATGGTTTCATTTTAATGGTAGAATGAACTCTGTCGTTGTAATCTTTGACAATTTCATCTATAATGTCTATCCACTTGTGGTTACCTTGCAGAGTGAACCGTTTCCACATGTTTAACTTCAAAGTGCGATTTAGGCGTTCTACTACGCTCGCCTTGAGTTCTGACTTGGTCGAATAGTGGTTTATTTTGTGGCGTTTCATTAGTGCTGCGAAATCTTTATTATAGCATTCCTTCCCTTCGTCGCTTTGCAGGCTTTTAAGTGGATTAGACATCGTGTTTAATATCTCGTTAAAAGCGTCAGTAACATCCGCGTCATTCTTCGATTTCACAGGGACGGCCCAAGCGTATTTAGAGAATACATCGATGGTAGTCAGCAAGTATTTCTAATTTTCGTTCTGTTCCGCGTAAGGTATCATCTCCACCAGGTCCGCTTGAACTAAATCACCTATCCCGTAGCTAATAACGCGCCTCCTCGGAAAGTTTCGCCTAGCTGGCTTGTGTAGCTCCTCCACTAAAGTTTTTATTTGATCTTTTTTTTTTTAATTCCCATTCCCAACTTTACTTTGGTTTTCATAGCTGCGGCTACGGCAGCTGCTGCCAACTGCTCTTTCAGACCAGTTTTGATAGAAATTGCTACTTTTACTGCATCGGAGGCCAACTTTCTATCAGCTTCGTGCCTTCGTTCCAAGTCTGGTTTGGCAGAGCATTCGATGTCGTGCTGTTTGCAGGCCTCATCTAGAGAATTGATGGCAGCGTCGCCTCTGTTCAGTCTCTTGTTCAGTTTTGTTCCCGGACCGCAATAGTTGTATCCCGGAATGTGAAGTTCCACCGGCAACTTGTCGATCGCGATGTTGAACAATCCAGAGCCTCTGCTCTTCTGAAACTGTGCTTTCCTCGTGCCGCACACTTTATACTTGCCCTTCAGCAGTTGTCGATAATTCTTAGTCACAACGTGCCTGACATTTTTACTGGCTGTAACTCTTTTGCATTTGAGGCAGTACATCTCTGTTTATTTATTGACATTTTGAAATTTTTACAGGCTGTAACTCTTTTGCATTTGAGGCAGTACATGTCTGTTTATTTATAAAAATGAGCATGAAAAGGTATTTTAGATACTAGTTTTGCAGAGAATTTATCAAAATACCATTTTTTTTCTTAAAGCAGCTGAAAGATGAAAGTGTTAAATTATGACATAGCCGATGTCAATAGGCGATTATCGACTGGTAATTTACTGAATTTTCCAGAGGTCGTAATGTGCATCATTTGTGGCCCTGCCGGTCGTGGAAAGACCAATTTAGTTATAAATTTCATTTACAATCCAGGTTGGTTGAATTATGGCGGCCTGCGCGTGTACTCCAAGTCTTTATTTCAAAACAAATATTTCCATCTCAGGAGAGCTTTCGAGGAAATATGTCCGGGCGCAGCTACCTTTTGTTCCAACAATGAAGATATCCTACCACCAGAAGAACTGCCATGTGGCAAAATGGTAATTTTATTGGACGATTTCATGATTGAGAAACAAGACAGAATCGAACGCTATTTTGCCTACGGCAGGCACTCGGACGCCTCGATCTTTTATTTATGTCAGACTTACAGCAGGATACCCAAGAGAGTTATTCGAGACAATTCCAACATTATAATTCTCTTCAGGCAAGACGAAGCAAAGCTCAAACATGTCTTCAATAACCACGTTAGTGGTGACATGATTTTCGACGAGTTTCGTAGCATGTGTGGTGAGGTTTGGAACTCTATTCCATACGGATTCCTACTCATCGATAAAACAAAACCCTTGGATCGAAGGTATAGAAGAATGCTCGACTAACAACGACGTGTCTGCCGAAGGTTTTTGTTGACATTACGTACGTCTAGGTTTTTGTTGACATTAACGTTTGTTGACTTAAACATTATTTTATAAAGTACTAAACTGTCATGTCTACTAAAACTAAAAATAAGAGAAGCAAACCCCGGAAAGCGGTCGATCAGTACGAGGCTCTAAAAAAGCGTTTGAAACAAAAATTTCAAAATATAAAACTGGAAAAGCAGACAGAATCTGAACATTTGCAAAAGATATTCAAACCAGTAGTTGATCCTATAATAGACCAGACTAAAATGCAGATGCTACTGGGAAGCGAGGCTTCGGCTCAGCGTCAACGACAAATCAAAGAACTGTTGGGTCTAGAGGCTGGACAGAAGAAACAAGAAAAATATCACGGGAAACGGTTAGAGCATATTCAGAAAGCTTTGGAAGCGGCAACGGGCCGCGTCGATACTGAAGACGAGAATATAGACAGTGACGATGGCGAGATACAGTTTCGCGCGGGTGCCAGGAGACGACTCTCCAGTTCCATGGGTGCATTCCTGACCCGCCCTCCGACATGTCACTTGCCCTCACGCCAGGGGCTCATAGGAGACAAATGGAAGAGGCCTCTTTACTTGGAGATTCCGCAGTCAGACTCGGTCCACTAGCTACCAAGTATCTAAGCATGTTTGCCACTCGAGAGACTCTGACCGACCCCACTTTTGGCATTCGATACGACCCGGAGACTAAACGTTATGTGATTGGTGCAATGGAGGTACAATTTCAAGACGACAACTTGATTGTGGGAGGAAAAAAGTACGAAGGGACGGACGATTTGTGGCAGTTGGTTATGTAAAAAAACCCTTCGAAGCCACCGGATGGAGATGCTAGCCTTTTGAACTACCATGATATTCTGAAGAGGAGTAAAGCCATATATCACAACAACGACGACAGTACGAGAAGACTAAAGTCCAGCGCCGGTTTCAAGTACACGACTTTTATAAAACCTGTTTGGGGCAGACCTGTCGAGGTTGTAGGGAAAAGATACCGGTTCTATAGAGATCCGAATGACTTGTGCGAAAGACTGAAGCTCCTCAGAGCCTCTACAGAGGCTTGCAATAATTCTCTGGACGAAGAATTCGTGCACATTTTCACAGAAATGCGGAGCAAAGCATTGCTGGCCGATGGAGAGTACCGAAAACTGATCGGTGAATTCGGTAGATGTTAACTAATGTATTAAACTGAGAATATGTCGATCATACTTTCCTCTGAAAAAACTGACTTTGTGACCAGTTTTCCTTCCCCGTTGATATTGGAAGGCGCTCACGAATTGGCTCTAGTCAATCTGGAAACTTACAACTCCATTCCTAACGTTATAGAGGACGTGACCGACTCTTTCACTTACAGCGCGGACGGCGGTAACACCTGGATGAAAATCGTCGTCTCAGAAGGTTGTTATGAATTAGACGAAAATATAAACATCATTTACAGAAAATTCAAGAGCAGGCATTGGGACGAGACTAATAACGTTTCCTACGTTCTATTAAATAGCAACGTAAACACTCTAAAGTGCGAACTAACTATTACTGACAGGAGATATAAGGTTGATTTTTCTGAACCGTCCAATATCGGAAAGAATTTTGGTTTCGAAGCTAAGACTTACGAATTTGGGGAATACATCGGACCAAACACTGTCAACATAATAAATGTAAATAGCATACTGGTACATTGCAACTTGGTTTCAGGTTCTTACGTGAACGGATCATCGCAACCGACTCTCTACTCGTTTTTCCCCATCGTCTCCCCGGGATATAAAGTGGTTTCTTCGCCTCACAATCTGATATATCTGCCCGTTACTAAAAACATGGTTTACTCTATTAGAATTTGGTTGACCGACCAGGCCAACAGGCCTGTTAATTTGAGAGGTGAGACATTAACGATGAGACTACACTTACGAAAAAAATAAAAAACCTAAAATGTTGAAATTTAATAAGAATATTATTAAACCGACTGTTCCCAGTCTACCTTTAGCTAAAGAACCAATCGTCCACAACCTATTGGGAGGCTCTTATAAGAGAGAAACATTGCCACGAGCGAAAGGGGGGAATACGAGACTTTCAGAGCTAGAAGGCGACAATTTCTGAGTCCTGAAAACGTCAAATTCATAGACAGTCTCATCAGTGCCTAAAGATGGAGAGCAATGAGGAATATCTGAACCTTACAGAACCATTCATACTGGACGAATCAGTCGTCAGTTACAATTATCACGAGTACGGGCCAATAGTGGGTACGAACGTGAAACTCCCAACAGCGAAATCAGAATTACGGTTCAGAACCAAGATTTATTCACCCACCCGCACAAAAACTACATTCACGTGAAAGGTGTTCTTGTCAAGAGTTCCGACAGTTCGGCATACACCGTGACAGATAAAATTGCTTTGGTGAATAACGCTGCCGCATATTTATTTAGCATGATACAATATAAAATAGGTGACAAGACAGTTGACCAATTAAATATGCCCGGTTTTGCAAGCACCATTAAAGGCTTAGTAAGTTACTCTCCGGAGCAGCAAGCGGAATTGACCAATAGAGGATGGATTTTGGACTCCCATAATGCATCTTCAACAGACGATACTACGAATTTGATTCTGAAACACAAAAGAGACGTGCTCTTTGCCCGCAACCCGAAAGGCAGTTTTTCCTTCGCCGTGCCATTGTCCCACTTACTGGGCTTTTGCGAAGACTATACGAAAATTTTATATGCTTGTCAACAAACGCTGGTGCTTACTCGATCGTCGGACGATAATGCTATATTCAGAGCGTCGGGGGTTGATGCCGGCAAGATAGTCTTAGAACAAATAACTTGGTTCCTCCCGCACGTGACTCCCTCCGATGGTCAAAAAAACAAACTGTATGCCATGGTGGATTCTGGCATCAGCGTCCCCCTCGCATTCAGATACTGGTACGCTGACCAGTTAGACCTTCCCACCTCGACAAGCTGCGCTTGGAAATTGATCACCACTTCGGCTGTTGAACGGCCGAGGTGGATAGTAATAGATTTTCAGACGGCCAGTGACAACGATGCGAAAAAAAATACGACAGTCTTCGATCACTGTAACTTTACAGACGTCCACGTAACGCTCAATTCCGAACGTTACCCTTTTCTTGATTTAAATTTAAATTTTCCGCAAGGTAACAGTTCTAACTTGTATCAAATGATTTTAGATTTTAGGAAGCAGTACTACGGGTTGGGGTCAGGATCCTCTGGACCAGCTTATGAAGTAAATATGTTCTCGAAGAATTATCCTTTGGTTGCACTGGACGTTTCAAAGCAGTCTGAAAGATTGTCATCGTCAGTTATAGATTTGCAAGTAAAAATGCGGTTCGGAACCGCCGTCCCTTCAAACACGAAAGCTTTAGCTTTGGTTATTAGCGACAGAATAATGTATTTGAAATTGGACAGGAGTAAAGTCGAGGTTTTGGTATGATATTTTATTTTTTATTTTTTTTCATAAAGAGGAAAAATCATGTACAAAAACGTAGCAGTCTCTTTGACTCCCCATCAAAAGCAAAAAATGCTAAACACGTCAAAGCTGGCAAAGTTCATTCTTTCCGCCTTTCCAATTCTCAGCTAAAGAGAGGGAACGTGACACTTCCACTCACTAAAACGCAACACGGTAAAGTATTGAAGGCTCGCAAGGCAGGTCGAGGACTGAGCTTGAAACTTTCTTGTAATCAAACTGGCGGCATAATTCCTCTCCTACCCGCCCTGGCGGAGTTGAGCGCCATCGGTGGTTTAGCTGGAGCAGCATCTGGAATCTCCAGGGCCGTCAACTCGGCCAGGAATAACGCCAGGCAGCTGCAAGAATTCAAACGGCATAACGCCGCCATGGAGGCGCTCGCCATATATAGAAAGAAGGGAGCCGGACTTAAAAAACTTGAAAAAAAGAAGACGTCACAAAAAAGAAAAACTACCAAAAACCAAAACCCTGGACGAGGTTTTTATCTGAAACACGTGTCCCATTAAACAGGGCTCTGACTAACGTAGATTTAAACAGATATGCCGAAAAATTAGGCGTTACCAATTACTGAGGAACGTTCAGCAAAGACCTCCTTCCTCAACGTCTGCGGCGGAATGGAGAGAGTGGCATAGTCAATTTACAAGACTCCTCAGCTCCAGGAGGCCATTGGGTGTGTTATTTCAGTCGAGGGCCCAGCTGCTTTTTTATTTCGATTCTTTTGGTTTAAAAGCTCCTCTAGAGATCAAAAGATATCTCGGAGGTAACTTCCAATCCAACCACCGACGTATCCAAGATTCTAGAGAGGTACTGTGTGGCCTGTATTGCTTGTACGTAATTCAACGTTTGTTCCAGGGTGAAAACTTTTTTCAAAATATCCATAATTTGAAGGAAAAAATATGAGCTTCGTCGATAAATTTGGTAGCTCTGCAAAACGGATCAAAACGGCATCGCATAATGGAGATATCTTGAGCGGACCAGACACTGATTTTAATGCCAGGCAGAAGAGAATTACCAACCTAGCCCCTTCTATTTCTGACTCAGACGCTGCTACCGTCACATTCGTTAAAAACGCACTTGGTTTCTCCAAAACTGTAGAAGGCAATTTGAGTTTAGCTGGAAACAGAATAGTTGATTTGGGGGCTCCCACCAGTCAAAACGAAGCAGTCACTCTGGGCTACCTGAAATCTGAAATAGGTTTGAGTAAAGATTTCGATGGAAATTTAAGTTTGGCTGACAAGAAATTAGTAAATTTGGGTCAGCTATCCAGTGACGGCGATGCAGCGACCAAGAAATACGTAGACAGACAAGTAAATCGGATTAGGAGGGAATTACGAGTTCTCAGGCGCATCTACTGTTTTCGTTCGAATTTAGAAACGAGAGATAATTTTAAATGGTTGTCAGAAAATGGCCAACAGTACATCATGGTTTCCAAACTCGGTCGGATAACTAAAGTAATAGCCCTTGCCTCACGAATCAATATTCAATTCCAAGTGAGTTTGCAGGTCGGAGCTAATTCGGTTAAGACCATTCAAAAAATTGCTGGTGAGGCAGCCACTGTGGTTAGCTTCAACAGGATGCCAATAGAACTGCAAATTGGGAACACGATTTTGGTTTCCAATTCAGGAGTCATTCCGACTGGGCACCATTTGTTAGAGGTACATTGCGAATTTGAAGGATAAGAGCATAAAAAAAAACAAAAATAAAATTATTTTTTTATTATTTAAGACCGCAAGTAACCAATATGAGTAACGATAATGTTATCGCCCTGGGCCCTCACGCCACCGATCAAGTCACTTCCTTCGGAGAAAATGCTGTCGTCAACTTCACGTCGGGGCAGTCCCAAATTGATTTGAATGCTCACGAGTGGGAAGTCTTGTTAAAACATCACGACGATTTAAATCAAGAAATTTTGAAACGTAGGGCCAACAAAGCTCATTTTGCCGGTGAAACTGAAAATGCGGCCTTGGGTGCTATTGAACAGATTCAAAATGTGATTCAGTTGTTCCTAAGTCCATCAACGAAAGCTGTCTTGTTAAATCAGTTTAATTCGTTGTTAGTTAATGCTCTCGATGCTATGTTTCAGGAGTGCGTCTTGGAGAAAATAAAAGACTAAAAGAATAAAATTTAACGGCGACGCTACTCGATTCGTGTTCTACACTTTCGATTGGAATATGATTCCGATAACCCAATGTGAGATGAATTTTGCAGAATGGAACGAGTTCCTCCAAAACATTCCGGAAATCATTGAAATTCTTAAGAATCCCTTGGACGAAATTCAACAACAGTAAGGCTGTGGCGCTTTGCTGCAGTCCGATGCTTAACACTTTACACCTGTGCCCAAATCGGCAAAAACGGAAAAAAATTAGGAAATTTTAATTTTTGACACGGCAGATCGATAGGGGAGGTCCAAATTCCGAATAATATTGATTTTGGTGGAATTCTGACCATATTTTGAAAAATTCAAAATGGCCGCCGATATCTACGAAAAAATGAGAAACTTGGCTAAAATTAATGTTTTCTTTTTCTTTTTTTGGCTGCAGAAAATTAATGTCTTCTTTCTTTTTTTTTTTTGGCTGCAATATGGGGGAACATTGACTGGCGAGAAAATTATAAACAAGTAAAGACTTGTGATTTCCGGATGCAGATTCAGCCTTTCGTTTTATTATTTTTTCGTTTGATTTGATTTGTGCCCAATAGATGGCGCTCTATGTTCAGTGATAGAAATTGTTGCCCACAGCATTCAGTTCGTTTTGTATGTTTCGTCAATAGATGGAGCAGTAGTATTTTCAGTGATATAAACCAGAAACTTCTTGTTTGCTTGTTAGAATGTATTATTTTTTTCGTCTTCTATGCGGTCAGTTAATTTTTCAGTTTCGTATTTTCTTGAGATATGGCAAATAAAAAAAAAAAACCTTGTTTTACAGGAGCGCTCGCCTGTGCAAGCTAGATTTTGGAATAAAAAAATAAAAATAAAAGCCGCCCGCTCTCATGTTGTTTTTGGGTGATAAACTCCCATAAAACAAGGTACTTTTTTTTTTGCCCTATGATTCATGAGGCCTCAAGGAGCACTGAATATTTGTTGTAAAGTTGACATCAGCAATATGGGGACTGACATAGAATTTGCTCTAGTATTAAAATCTGTAAATGATATCACAAATTTGTTAATGGTACTGTGGTGTGGTTTCTTTATTCGTTCAAGTGTATTTCTTTTTGTTGTGGGGGGGGGGCGGGGCTATGGAGAAAGCCAATTTCAAGATTGGATTTTTATTCCATAAATTTTTATCTCATTTCAAATCAGGGAAAAAGTATCTGTACGTGTAATCCAATGTAATGATCTTGCAGGTTTGCTGTAAAATAATGTTGTTGCAGGTGCTGGTTAATTTTTCAAAGTGCTTTAATTAGGTCAAGGTCATTCGTGATAACGCGTAAAAAACCAATTGCCGAACCGCAAGATGGATTCGGCAATTGGTTTTTTACGTGGGGGCGATTTCTCACCCCTACATTGTTTCCTAAACAAAACAATGTCGGCTGCATGCTTAGCCACTAGTTACGAAGCCTCCTCCAACACTAAAAAAAAAAACGTGTCAGGTTGGCAGCCAACCTGACAAAACGCGGTTCCTGGGCAAGTGTTTCCACCACATGCGTATCGGTTAGACCCTTGGCCCGATCATTTGAATATTGTCATCGGCTAGAATAACGCAGTTTCGAAGTCTCAGACCAATTTGCCTTTACGTATGTGTTTATCTATAATATCTGAAGTGGTATCGAACTAAAAAAAGGCTTTGACCTCTAGCAAGTCAAAAGCTTTCTTAATTCGACCCAGTTCCGAAATTGTAGAATATGGAAAACACTTAATAAAAATACGACGTAATTTTCCGGGGGGGGGGGGGGCGGGAGGAGACGACCAAAATATCAGTGTACAGGATTTTTTTTTCAATCAAAATATTAATTCTACATCAACATTTCTCTAGGCTAACGTGTCAACATTTGACATTTTACGTTTGAACGAGGTGCCGAAAAACGTTACGTTGGTCCTCGTGCACCTCTCCCCTACGTGAGGTGCTGACGAGCTTTACTTGAGACGACATGCATTTTACGTTAAAAATGTCAACATTAGACATTTTAAATTTGAACGAGGAGTCGAAATCCGTTACGTTGGTATTCGTGCACCTCTTTGCCACTGAATGAATGACACTCTTTCAGTCCCAAAACGTCAATTTTACACCTAGACTAGGAAGTTACTTTTCGAGGGTAACTGATTTGGAATCGGAACGAGCCGTTCAGCGGAAAAAATCCGCGATTGTATACCTGTCTGGAAAGCAGTTCTCAATTTTGTTTACAAAGTCAGCACCAGTGCGAAACATCAGATTGGATCCCGTACTAAAACGCTGCCGTAGCAGTGATTTTTCGGGGTAACCGTTCCGAAATTTGACTTAGCATCGTAAGGCTACTAGTTGACAACTGATGGAGCTTTTAAAATGTATTTTACAAGAAAATACACAATTCTAAACGAATCGTGGATTAAAAAATTAAGTGTACAAGGGCCGGAAAATGTTTTTCGTATTTTTAAAACTAAAGAAAAAAAAACGTTTAAACCTTCCTCAACATACCTAATCCAGAGAAGTCGTAGCTTGTTAAACGGAGATAAGTTTGGTCTTGACAAAATAGTGTGAATTTTGACTTGAACATGCCGTGTTCATTGCTTCAAAGTATCAATTCGCACAAAATTATTCCGGACCAAAACTGACCTCAGCTGCTGTCGTTAAATGCCGCACTCGAGAAATACACGTGGTTTTGTATGCAGGAAAAGGATGCGTTATTGACGTATGATTGAGGCCAACTAGCGTCAACACATGGCGGAAGCACGAGTTCTTCGCATGAAACGATGTATGTGGGAAACCCATTTAGCTGTTTGAAATAGTTTTCTAAAGAGTAATCCCGGATGTAGACATCGTTAAATCTAATTGCTTTAGCTTTTCCTGTTGCTGCAATGAGAAATGTCATGCCTGTCGAGGTGTAAAATATACGGAAAAAAATACTTGCTGAATAAAACTGTAACAAAATTAATTCATTGGTTCTCAAGAATTTTAAAAATCAATAAATCTGCCCCAGCTTTTAATCTTTTTTTTTTTGTAAAGTGTGAAAATCAGTAAATTTCTTTGTGTCTTGTGTCACCTGAAGTAAACTGATGCTCTAAGACCATCCTACTTGCTTTACTGCTCTGAACGACGATTATTGCTTTCATTTTTGCAATGTTTGCAATGTTTGTTTGTTTGCAATGTCGCATGAAGCAAACTGAAGCTCGTATAAATGAACAGGCTCAAATTTGAACATTGCCGCACATTTTTTAAAGGCAAGTCGAGTCTAGTAAGGTGAGAATCGAAGCCGAATAGCTACAGGAGAGGAGAAAAGAATCAGAGTACGATTTACGAATGACGACACGCAAGTGCACTTTGTGGAATACGACCCTAAAACAACGGCGGTGGTTACTTTGTTACAACTTTTGTTTATGGAATGGTCCGAGCTCTACAAACACTTTGCGAGCATAGATAAACTCATGGGGAAAGTTTCCGAAGACGAATAAACGCTTCAGACTGCCTCTGTGTGGATCATACTGACAGCAGTACAACCGATTAGTAAAAAAAATAAAATTTTTCATTCACGAGCAGCACAGCCCCTTGTAGGTAGGTATCGTCTACTTCGAAAAGGTTTTCGAAAAGGTTTTCGTAGGTTAAGTTGAAGGCAGGCCCGGTATTGTAGTAGGTCTGTTTGAGTCAGTCCGTATTGTAGTAGGTCTGTTTGGGTATGGATAACAATGTTATCCAATGGGTTTTTGAGGCCAGGCCCGTCATCGTAGTAATTTACATCTACTATGAGGCTACCCCCTCTACCTGGTGAGAGTGTTCCCGAAGCCCTTGCAATAGATTGCAGGGAAGGACTGACCCTGAATACATTACGACTATTTGCCAATCATGGTTTGTAATTATTTGTGGCCATGGATCAAATTAATTCACCTGTCTTTAATTGAAACCGAACGGGTCAGTCATATGAGACCAGATCTACACTACAAGTTCTACAAGTTACAACCAGAAAATGGACGACAAAAAGGGTGAATTTCTCTTAAATTTGGCCGGCAATTAGAGTACTAAAAGGAGGTTACTGCAAGTTGGACTTGTGATGACCGAACGGGACTGAACTCCATGTGTATTACACCAGCTGGAAATCAACAATGGTTATTGCTACAAGGCGAGGCGGTGTTTAAATTATTGTTTATAGAGTTTGACGATGCACGCATACATCATTCAGAGGTTAGTCATGTTTACTGACAATTTTACGTTCTTGAAACACAAGATTAATAAATCAACAAACTTTGCACAATCTACATGAGAGCTACACTGTTATGTTATCAGTGTACAGTGAGTTACACGTCTGGCTGCAAGTGGCGGATTTACGGTTGGGCAAACAAGACAACCTAGGACGGCAAAACGTATTTAACTGTAGGAAATTTTCCACATTTGTTGTTTTCTAAAAAAAATTATTCCCTGAATCAGGTCCAATATTAGCTCGCTATTTTTTCCAGGTGTTTTTCCTTTATAATTAGAACCTTACGACAGCCTATACTTGATATGGAATGCAATGAGTACTTTTCACTTGTCAGTTACAGCGAAACACCTAAACCAGTAATTCCTGGAACTGCAATTGTTAATGTTTCCCTAATTGAATCATTTCCCAATTTAGTTAATTAGCCCACAGGCTGGTAGCAAAGTACTAGGAATGACAAATGAATTGAGCAATAGAATTCAGCACGAAATTCAGCACAAAATAAAACCTGCTGATGTCAGCAGTGTAGATATTCATCATTCAGTATTTAAATTTTATTTCGTGCCTAATAATTTGAGAATTTGGAACCTTCATTGTTTTTTTGACAATGACTACCCAAGGAAAGTCACAGTGACGTAATTCAACAGGTTGTTGGTGGGGTAGGGTGACAAGCAGCAAAGTTGTAAAACCACAACTGCTAGTCACTTTCGCATAAACAGTGTTTTTCATAAGGTCTACACCATATGACCACGGCATGTGAT
Source organism: Lithobius niger (assembly GCA_023313725.1). Taxonomy (NCBI): domain Eukaryota; kingdom Metazoa; phylum Arthropoda; class Chilopoda; order Lithobiomorpha; family Lithobiidae; genus Lithobius; species Lithobius niger. The sequence goes on from JAHWFP010031970.1 coordinate 67,050, forward strand.
GTCTACAGATAGTTCAAAAAATATTAAGTAGTGTTATTTATATAAGGCTTAACGTTAGTTTTTTAATGTGTAGCATGTAGCAGTGAAAACGTTTGAGGTAATTCTTCTTGGGAAACTCTTCTGTACAACCAAGCGTCTGTCTACTTAATGAAGTAGTTGTATTACTTTATATGATTGTTTGTATTCTCTAGCTATTGTGGTTAAGTTGTAGGTTGTTTAAACAAACAGCAGAGAATAGGTTAGGGCCAAGTATGCCAGCAGCGTACCTTGCTTCTATTAGTTGCCAGGTTGCTCAACTGTTCCAGTAGTTCGAGTTATTTTGCCGTACATTTGTCGTCATTGTTCAGCATGATGGTTATCTCAATGCTACAACGCTGCAGGATCACAACATAAAAATGGACATTGACAACATCACCATCAGTATTTATTAATAAAACCCAGTGATATTAAAGCAATACAGCGCTAAAGCATAGAAATCAAAATGCAAAGCTTAAAAAAACCTTAAAATCATGATGCAAGAAAAAATCAGATAAATTTTGTGCTAAGAAAGCAAGAGCTGAACAATCGGAACAACATGTCACTTAAAACTTGCGTTTTTTATTCTTGTTTCAGTGATTTTAAGTAGTTCTTTTTAATGCAACCTTACCTCATTACACATAAAGAATTGGTCTTATAAACACACAGAGTTTACCATTGACCTTCAGGAACATTTTGAAGCATTTGTTCAGAATCCCTATTTACAAGTGCAGATTTGGGAGGTGACAAAACTAGGAAATATTTGGAAAATCCGCAGTACAAAATTTTCCTCTAGGTTATTTGATCACTTAATAATCCCAAAAAAAGGAACAATATATTTAAAAATAACCTCTAGGTTCTACAGTTAAATAAATCAGGATATAAAAACCACCTGCATGCATTGAAGGTGGCAAAGACATGAAACACAGCTGGTGTCCAGATAACTTATTAGGTCAGGAAGAATTTAGCGAGAACATTTTCTACCTCTCTCTCTGAAAACAATCTGCTCTGATTGTATATATTTCTGTGTAGCAGCTTAGCCAACACACGAGTGGTGTACTAGCAGTGCAAGATTGAGTAAGAGCAGTGCACATTTTGTAAAAAAAAAGAATGTGCACTGCTGCTACACAAGCTGTGTACTACTAGTTGACAACTCGTAGTCAACTACGAGTTGCTCTGCTCGTTCACAAACATATGTACTGGATGAACACTACGAAAACAATATTAGTAGTGCTGGGAGAGATATTGCGTGACACACACACACACACACCTGAGGACACACGAAACAAAGTCATCACCCACCCAACAGTACCTGATCCCAAGGGCTGACCCCTCCTCACAAGATCTTCATAACGTAATCATCTCACTCCAGGGGATACCTACACAGTTTTCTCCTTTGCAGTATGTATAAATTCTACTAAAATGTGTGTAAAAATTACATAAACTTGGCATCCCCACGAAACGCCCCCAAACCTCACCCCCAGGGCCACTCGCCAAAGCTCGCCCACCAAACCATGTTAATTTTATCAAATTTCATGTATATTCTACGTTCATCTCATGCGTGAACCCAAGAACACTTTGCACTCGAAATGTGTAAATTATGCCCAAATTCATGTATATTCTAGGGGATTCTGGACATAAAAAAGTGACCCTCCTAGGTTCCACCCCTATGGGACCACACCCCCTCCCCACACAAAAGTGCCATCGTTACTTCTGGGACTCATCGCGTCTTTTCCACTCGAGCTGTGTAAAAGTTACCAAGTTTCATGTAAAGTATACGTGATATAGCTCTAAATTAGATTTTATTTTTCATCCTTTAATGATAATAACATCCCCTTTGTGACCGTATGTGACATTCTCCCCTACTCCCACATCCTCCACTCTTTGGTTGAAGCCATTCTCCACCTGTGTGGATGTTATCAAAGCAAGATGATTGCCCCATAGGCAAAAAAACAAGAAAGCTAGCCTGATCTATTACATCATACCTCTCCCCCATTCTAGCAAGTTTCACTACGAACGTTACCCTGCTAACCACCACCCTTCAGTCAGAATGTGTAAATTCTACGTGATGAGGGTGATTTCAAAAAGTAACACCCCATCAGGTACCACTCCACAAATTATTGCCCCACAGAACCCCATCTCACGGATCTCCCACCACCAATCATGATACGTAAGTTCCACTAAATGTCAGTAAATTCTACGTGACAATAGCGGTTTTTAAAAAAATGTGTGCCAAAGTGATATCATCGTCCGTACATGACAGGAAGTTATGACATAATGCCTTGGAACTGCACCACACGAGATTTCTCCCTCTCTCATTTTTTGTGCGAGTCTGCCCCCCCCCCCCGTGCAACATCACCCCCTCCTTAGTTGGGATGCGTAAATACAACCAAATGTCATGTGTATTCTACTTGTTGACAGTGCAGCAACTTACAACCCGATTGTTTGTTAAACACATCACGAAACGTAGAATAGGCTACATGAATGTAGTTCATGATGGAATAAAATCGCTTAGATATGTTTGAGGTTTATGTTTAGATGATCTCATTGTGTTCCTCATTCAATTTTGAATGTGTCATACACATTCTTTCAAGAAGAAGTGAAAAAAAATTGTAATAACTTTATTGATGGGCTCCCAACTGTCTAAGGTTTCAATGTGTACACCTCTCTTCATCAATGCTTATAATAGCTGTGTCCTCCAACTCCAATAGAATTTCCTTAATTACCTCTTTGTAAGCATTTCCCCCCAACAACGATGATGTGCACAAGAGTCTCAGCCTATCCACCAATTCCTTTCGACTGACAATATCTTCTTCATCTATCACTGACTCATTCAACACCGAGTCAGTGTAATCTTCTTCTTGAGGCTCTGCTTCTACCGTTACATTGGGTTTTTTCCCGATACTTGAATCACCTTTCGCCTTTTTGATATACTCCCAAGTCAGCTTGTTAACGTGCACTTGTAACTGCAGTTTGATTTCGTCTTAATAGGGCAGGAATCGTTGTTGCAGTATATGACATTACTGCCTTTGAGAATCGATGCATATGAAGCCAAGAAGTCTGGCTCTGACATTTAGTGCTGCAACTCTTTTGAATTAGAAAACTTTACAGCTGGTTTCATCCTCGGTACTGCTTTTCTCCGAATATTACGTAATTATCAATTATTTTCACGATTTTATCCCCAACCATAAGGCTCCAGTGGACGTATTGCACCGTAATCCAAACAAGTAATCATTATCTTTTTAGGGTTTGGAAAAATGTTAACACGTTGGCCTCTCACCCAACATTTGTCCCTTCAATAAGCGCCTCCTAAAGCCCAAGCATGTCCCGACTAGTTGAAATCCTTCTCTTATTCGATGTTGAAGGTCTATAGACTGATCCAGTATTCTACACATGGAGGGGGTTCTGAGCTGTGAGCTAGACTCGTGGTCGAAGTGCAGTATTGGGTGAAATTATTCTCAGTTCTCAACTCCGGGAATGACTTTTCTCTTCATTGCCTTTTTTCTTCATAGCAAGAGGATTGCGTGTCACTTTGTTCGTGTGCATCATTCACGTCATAATCACTCGCCTAATCATATTCCATTTTTTATTCATGGGGTCCTCATCATATCTCTCCTAATCAATGTTCATGAAAGATCTAGCGATACATTTCAACAGTTCAATGATGGGAATAAATAGTTCGTGAAGGTATTCATCTTCGGATTGGTGTTCTTCTTTCATGGTATTCTTCTTTCTGGTATTCTTCTTTCAAGGTATTCTTCGTTTTTCATCGCTACAAACATTTTTTATGAGTTTCTGAGAACAACACGGTACATTTATTTTCCATTTTTTATCTTACATTAGTACCAAGGTACCTCTTTTTTTCATGCACTTTAAGGAAAAAAGTCTCTCTATATAGATTCAATTCGGTCATCTTCCATGAACACCTAAAAATATGAAATTGTTAATTTTAACTACCTATTGATATTTTTATCATGAACTACATATTGTTAGTGTTCGTTTAGAGTCATCTTAAAATAACACATAGGAAACATTCAAACTTGAATGATTAGTGCAGTGAGAACGCCCAAGCATTCACTCGGAACTTATCTAAACGTTTTTTAATGTTGTTAGATAGCCGTATTAATGTTCTCATCACGATCTACATATGTTTTCTAGTACTAGTGGCTGATGGGCTCATTTTTAAAGAGAGAGTAGATTCTGGTCTTGGGGTACCCATCCAACATGAGTTCAGAACCTAATGATAACCATTAAAATACGAGCGCTGAACATCTTACGAACATTTTAAAGCTGTTTAGAGGTTTCCAACATGAGCTAGAACTTTTTGGGGGGTTTTCATGTCATCTTGAAAGAACGTGTAGAAAACAATCAAACATGAATGAGGAACACAGTGTGAACATACAAACATAATCATTGAACGTAGCTAAACGTGTTTATTGATATTTGTATGTTCCCAGCATGACATGCATTTGTTTAATGTACTTTTTACAATGTGTTTAATGTTTCTGTTGGTGGATGGTACGGTCGGATGCTTCTGGCCATGTAAGGTTGAGGTAATGATGATGCATAGGAAGATGAGGAAGGTGTAAATGAGGAGAGGTAACGTCACATGAGTGGGGCAGGCTCAAACATTCAAAAAATTATAGAGGGAGAGGTATCATTAGGTGGGTTTCCAATCAGGAAATGATGACGTTATTTTTGTCATGCTTGTTAAAATTGCCCTCATCATGTAGAATTTATATGAAATTTGGCGGATTTTACACATCCTGATGTGGGACCTGTTGGAGTGGGGTTCTGTGGTGCGCATTTTGTGGAGAATGGTACCTGTTGGGCTTTACGTTAATTAAATTGCTCTTATCGCATAGACTTTACATGAAATTTGGCACAATTTACTCACACTGACTGAAGGGTGGTGGTCTGTGGGTGACATTCAGAATGAACATTAATGAAGCCAGCCATCTTGTTTTTTTTTTCAAAATGGCAATGGCCTGTGGGGTTGTCATCTTATTTTGATGGCATCCACGTTGAATTTACATAAAATTGGGAGAAAATACACATCTCAGGTAGAGATGAGGGGATATGTGCCAGGAGTAGTGATGTCACTTTAATGTGCGGGATAGGTGGTCTGGTTTCATAAGGCAGAACCTAGGAGGTCACGTTTTTTTAATCACCCACATATCCCATAATTTACATGAATATTGGCAGAATTTACACATCTCGAGTGGAGCAGCAGTTAGACCTGGGGTTCCAGCAGTGTTACGTTCTGTGGGAGAGTTAGCCTGAGGATGAGTATCAATGCAGAATATACATGAATTTTGGTAGAATTTTTATGGTCTATGCGGGTGAAGTTTTGAGGTGCCCCATTGGGTTCCTAGGGGTGACGCATGTAGGGCGAGGTGGGGTAGCCCCATAGGAACATGAAATTTACATAGTATCTACACACATTTTGTTAGAATTTACACCTCCTAATCGGCAGAATGCTCACAAGAATGTCTCCACTTAATGTCTCCATGTATGTGTGTGTGTGTGAGTCTATCATGAAATATCTCTCCTGGAACTACAGATGTTCCGAGGTAGTACTCATCAGGAGGTACACAAAAAGTGTACTGACAGAACACAAGTCATGTGGAGGTTAAGAAGGTATACAACGTTGTGTAGTGCACAGCATGGTTCAGAGTGTAGTACTTCTGTTCGTCTCATTCTATTGCCACCATTTTGGTTTACTGATTTACTGAATTGTTGATGTGAGATGGAAATTTTACTAGTGCAATTTAAATCCTTCATGCGACAAAAGCCAGGAGCAAGGCCGAAAATCGATTTTTGTGTTGATTTTATTTACGAATTGGGTTCGTCTTGCCTCCTTTATTATCCCTGTTATCCTCCCAACATTTATCTTTTGAACTTGCATACCTATATCCTTAAATGAAAACTTGCAGTAATAATAAAGTCTACCAAATTTCTAATGTATTAGCTTACGCATCCCAGCCATTAAACTGTGTCGAACAGAACGGCAACTGACTATGTCGTTAGCAGACTGATACAAAAAAGTAAATGTCAGAATATTTTCTTATGATATTCTTAAACGAAATGGCTTTCATTCTCATACTGGAAAACATTAAGGAGAGTATGAATTCTGATGTTCACTAGTCCTTAGCGACGTAGCTGTTTTTAGATGAACAACGACTAAACTAGCCTTTATCATTATCACATGCAAATGTAAAAATTGGTTTGAAGCCTTCACCTTCATATGCAGCTCTTGTAGCCTTTTAACTAATGATGACTGAAAACATTATTTCAAGGGCGTGCAATTGATCTTATTATAATGACCATTGACCAGACAATAGAAAAACACGAGCGCCACTCTGTTAGCTCTTGTTCGCTTTAGGGGAGATTCCCAACAATGCACAGACATGAGTGCCAATTAGTTAGCTGCTAGGGATATGTAGCATTGCAGTTGTTCTAAAAACGGACTGCTACTTCACATAGTTTTTATATTCGTACAGCGAAGGTGAGTTAGAAATAGCATTAGCATTACCAGCATTGCCAGCAGTTACTGTATTACCAGCAGCTAACAACGAGTGGGATGGAAACTTTATTGCATTTCTAGACTCTGATAGCAATGACGACTTTCGAATTCCGACTATAAGATGGTTCTAACATTTGACTAAAGCAGATTTGGTAATACAATGCAAGCTGCAAGTCTCAGAAAGTGCACCACAACAACTAAGACGGACTAAAAGATATATAGTGATTGGATGTTGTCTACTGGAGGCAACTAGAGTTTTGGTAACAACCCGTTTGTGGACACGAACTTAATTGAACTGAATTCTGAATTTACAAGTTCGTATCTGAAATTCATTGTGTTGGTGGTTGTGAGCATCACATTAGTACACTGTATCAAATAGTGATTTTTCTTCAACCCTGGCTAGAAGAATATAGTGTTAAAGTTTTTTTTATTGCAGGATGTCGAATTTAGGCTTTTGCAATGCATGTTGGATTATGGAATGAATAAACTTACGAAAGAAGGAGTCGGTTTAGCAAGTAATCATGCTGAACCGTTTAACCAGGGTGATTTGAATACATTTTGGGATAAAGGAATTTTAGGAAGTCAACAACCCGACAACCCTTTTATACTCTGTGTTTATGTTGTTTAGGCTTCACATTGCATTGCGGGGAACAGTGAGCACCTCAATTTTACTCAAAATCAATTGACTTTTGGTGTTTGATGACAGAATGGAAAAGAATATATTCAGTATATAGAGAATGTATTAAACAAGAATGTATTATAGAGAATGTATATTGTTTATTCAAGGGGGTTAAAGCAAAAAAATGAGTCAAAGCATTTACTGTTTCAAATAATCCATTACCCTGCCCAGTAACCTTTTAAAACCATACTTGAGTTATCTGCCTGAAAATGCAAGCGAAGATGTTTTGTACATTATCCCCCAAAAAATGCAGTGACTACGTGTGGTTCCATAATAAGCCATTGGGTAAAAATACATTCGGAAATATCAATAAAAACATTAAATCACAAGCAAATTTCACTAAATTTAGCCTACATAACCCGGTTGCGGTCACTCTGTATCACGCTAATGCAGAAGAGCAAATCATTGCCAAAACAAGCGAAATTATAGTGTGGAATTACTATGGCTATCACTATAGACTGTTTTTTAAGCTGTAGGCATTTTGAGTTACTCAAGTTTTGCACGTAAGCATGCTAAGAATATAGCAATGGCGTTTACGTCCAGGTAAAAAAAACTTCATCAATGTGCCTTTAGCCAAAAAAATGTTCCAAACTCTATGACCACGACTGTACATAAGAAACAAGCAACTGTCAGCCATTGTTAAAAGAGTTCAGCGCATGACTAGTAGGTCCCTAGGCTCAAGTAATTGAATAAAGTAAAGATTAACTACCTAAATAGCGATTGTTAGAAGAATCACTTGTTGCAGTCGGGATTGTTACTATGGGGCTGACCTTCTATAGCCCACAGAAAATGAATAAAACAAATAATAAAATCGACGTGGAAAAAACCTCTAAGTGAAAAGCGGTACAAATGAGTTGATTTGCAACAATGCCTCGAAAAAACCTTGATTTAAACTGCTGCCTTAGATGTCAGTAAAAATCTCCCCTTCTGCTTGGGGTCTGTTGGTGTTGTTGGGGATGATGTAAATCCCGTATTCTCATCGTCACTGTTGGAAACTATGGGTATAACCAGGAGGAAATTATCAAAGCATACACAGTATGCGAGGAGTACCTTACTTGGATGATTCCGCAACCGGCATTTACCGTTTGCCCTGCCATCCTGCGGCAGATTTTGGCCCTACGACTAATGGCTGCGGTTTGTCGCCAGATGGCGAAACTGGTATTGAGCGACAATATTTAAAGTTACGTTTTGTGAAGTTTAATGTAATTATTATTTTTACTCCAAAAATGGTGTATTATAGTTTATCCTGTTTTGTATAAGGTTCGGATTTTGTAAAATATAGCCAATCCCCAACAGTCTAGTAAAGCTACATTGGGCCATGGTTTGAGCTCACGTTTTGGCCAATTCGAAGGAAAACAACAATGGCGTCATTGTCTATTGCTTTGCCGACGAACGTTCGTTGTAGCTTACGCGTATTGACAATTCGGGTAGATATATGAAACAAATTACAAACGCTAACGAGTGAGGTAAATCATTCTAGAACCGCTGGAAAATCTCGAAATGTAGTTTATTGTGACAGATACTTAAAATCCACTCGATAAAAAACACGGCCTTTCAGTGGTTAGGCTTAGCCATTAACGGGTGTTACAAGTCAATCCATTGCTTGGAGGATGGTTGCCCGTCATGATGATGGCTTGTGGAAAGCGCAATCGGAATGAATAGAATGGCTGCGTAATACAGATCGAAGCTATAATTCATTAGTTTAAACTATAAGTCAAAGCACGTGAAAGTTCAATTTAACAACTACATCAGCAAACTACCTTCTCATTCGGCTACGCCAATTTTGTAGCTCGAAAAAATTAATCTGTAAACTTTGTTTATTTTGTCATCCACGCGTTCTCCGAGCTCGGAAATTATTAACCTATCGTGCTAACAAACCACACGTCTTTTAAAATATATACACGCTATAGTTTATTTAAATTAAATAAACGTATCGTTAACACGTCCGCACGTTCCGTCAATTAAAAGAGCAAAGTTTTAAACAAACTCCCGTCGAAGCATCCATGTACCGTAACACGTGATATCCAGTGTGTGCTTCCTTGTAGTTTAAAATTATAAGGCCACTCAATCAGGGCCGTAGTTACCCAGTGGGGGAAGGCAAGAAAGACTGAAGAGGGCGTAAAAGAGCTTATCCAAGTATAATTTTTTTAAATCGTTCTCGTTTTAATCTGAAGTGCAAACTTTAAAGTTAGACTTCATTCTTTCGTTGTTATGATGGGGGGGGGGGGGGTAAACCTTTGGTCGGGGCATAAAGTTACCGGTTTGAACCAAAAAATTGCCATTCCTAGCCCCCTCAACCCTCCCACTCCCATGGCCTTGCAGACATTGGCTTTCACTTTAGCTCCCTATGCTAACAGTACGTTTTTCTTCGTGGAGCTAGCTTTGTTTTAGTGCTCATCGATTACACACTAGTTTCAGTTTAGCTGATCGGTTCTCAAAAATTATGAGCGCCGTGTTTTACGAACGAAAATAAAACCCTCGGGTGCTCATTCGAGAAAATACCGTAGGCGAAATTAAATAAAAAATGTGTTACACTAGCTTATATGACTGTATACACGTTTGTCTAGCAGTAAGTTACATTGCCAGCCTAGCGGCTCAGAAACACCACTCTCATGCGACTGTGACTGTGCTGCTGGACCACTGGACAGTGACTGAGGTTGGCGCTAACGACCTGCTGTCGACGCACCCCCCCCCCTCCCCTCCCTAGCACCTCGCAGCGTTGAAGTACATCAACATTCCAGTGGCCAGTGGCTGCATACTGCTACCCCCTCCTTTCCCGACCTGCAGCTAATCCATAGTTGGTGGGGCGGCTGGAGGGAAGCGAAAGTGCAACGTATAGATATGGTGGCAGGGGAGTCGGAACACTGAAGAAGAATCTACGAATGCTTCGTTCGGTGGGAGCTGGGGGAGGTGACGGAAAAGTGATTACGTAAGTGAAGCAGAAGTAGTACAACGTAGCAAACTTTCATCGTAGTTAAATAAAAAAAAACGTTCGAAGATAGACGATACAGCAGGAAGAACCGGTGTTCCTTCATGTTTGGGTAAGGTGTGGGGAAAGTATGAAGCGATGGTTGGGGGACAATTATTATTGGACACGTAGTAGGTACATTGTAATGTCTTTATCGTGTGAGTGAATGCCAAAAAAAGCAGCAAAGTCATTTTATAATGTGGCTTCGGAAGAATCTTGACAAACAAACTAAATTCCACAAGTGGATACTACGTCAGGTTTTCAAACCCAAAACAGTGGATTCTGAAAAAAGGGAGAAGTAATTCACGAGTGCCACGTTAATGTAGGGTGTATGGACGTAGACGCATACAGGAAGGATGGAGGGGGGGGTAGGCGTCTATCTCATAAACCTTTTTCTTTGCGGGTGGGGGGAGAGATGGAGGAAGACATAATTGGGTAAGCAACGTTTTATGCAAAGGTCTTTAATGAAGAACATAATGAGAACGCTAAGTATTTTAAAACATGCCTGCTATGTGGAGTTTAATTGTGCATGCTTAAGGGGGCGCTAAAAGACGGTTGATGGGGGCGTAAAAATGTGTAATTTGCACCCCCCTCCCTCCCATTCCCAGGAATATGTTTATTTACGCCACTGGTTGTAGGTAGTCTAACAGTTCCTTCCTAAAGCACCAAACAGAGCGAACAGAACGCACCACTGTTAGAGACAGTTTGGCTCCAAACTTAACGTCGCGTGTGCGCAGTGATGTTGCGTCAGCCGTTCAGTACCTTCCTGAACTACAACACAGATCAACAGGCTCAGCAAAATATTCGATACGTCATAACTTCACCGCAACCAGACCTGGCTAATGAATTTGACCAGGATTGTCTAATAGATGTGACCTGGCGAGAGCAATGCCAAATTGCGAACCATCTCAGGGAGGTGGTTTGCTGGGGTGGAGGTTTGAGCATGCGCGAGCAAACAGTTTTGACGAAACAGATTCATCGCTGACGATGTTAACGTCAATCAATTCGCATCAACACGGATATTAGCAGGGATTTACCAACAGTGGTGCGTTTGGGTCGCTCTGTTTGGTCGTTTAGGAATGTACCGTAATAATGCAGATTGACTGAGGGGTAATTGGTTGCCATCAGTGCATACTATGAATGCTGCAAGGCTACAGATGAGGCAGCAGTTTGATGGGCTATCGAAGTAATGCACGATTAGAATGGCGTATTACGTTAAGTTTAGCTACCTAATAAAATACGTAATAATATATAAACAAACTTGTTTGTTTGTAAATAAAGACTTATCACTATCAATCACATAACCGCTAAGTCCATCAAGCTCTCATCGGATGGGGGGGAAGGGACCATTGTTTACATGCGTGCCTAACCAGTGTTCAGAAACAAACCGCCGTTCACTTTCCAAACCACAGAGGCTCGTCACAAAATACGAGTAGGATGGCCTGCCAGCCTAGCAATGCCACAACCGCTAAGCCGTCACCTGTTGATCAAGCTTTCGTCTGGTGGGGGTAGGGGTGGGGTGATTGTTTACACACGTGTCTAAGCAGTGTTCAGAAAAAAAAACCGACGATCACTTTCCAAACGGTGAGAGCATATAACGAGCGTCGTCTGCTCAAAACAAACAGGGATTGAATCTGCGAATTGAAACTAGGAAAAAACTCCCATTCATTTTCCAAACGGTGAGAACCGGTGATAGCAGAATGCGAGCGTCATCTGCTCAAGGCAAACTGGGATTGAAGCTGCGTTCCTTGCCCACTATTAGTGGAGCGAGGATCGCTGCTATCTCAGCTCGTTTGCATCTCATACGTCAGCCTTTCCTCTCTAACACGCGAATGTGTTCTACTCTCTGATTGGTTAAAACGATATCGCCTTTTGATTGGTTGGAAGTCGAGTGAGCTGGTTCGAAGAACGAAAATTGTGTTTCGTTCAAATGTAAGCAAACTAAATTGCGTAAATTCAAGCATGTAAACCAAAATGAAGCATGTAACGTAATTTCTAAGCGTATAAACTGAAATAATCTACAGAATTGACAAGAAAATCTGATATTTTCGCTTAGACTGGGGTTTACATGTTGTGGTGAAGCCCCATTTCAAAACGACCAGTGCCGCATTCTATGGTATGTGTTACAGTTGTGTACTCCCAGCTTTCATTTCCTCCTGGCATAACCTATACAAGTAACCCATACATTATCCAGGAATAATGTTCGTTTGAGCAATTCTTATGTGAAGGCAAACCAAGCCGTGCTACATAAAAATACAAACAGCGCTTCGAAAATTATCTATTTTCGTCTTCAGGTTAGCAATAAAATTAAAGCATGGCAAAAGCCACTAAGTCATCCTACATTAAAAGCATAAAACAGTCATTAAAACGGATAAAAACCACCAATTTCTCCCCTCAAAAGAGGCAGAAATGGCAGTCGAAAAGCAACGACCCACCTGCTCCGTTGTAATGCCGCATTGCAAGGCAAGGTGTATGCAAATCGGGGTCACATGTTTCAAAGGTGCGATGCATTCATTATGTGGGTTTTACAATATGCCTGGCAAAAGAGTCGAGTTTAAGTGTTTTAATTACAGGAAAATATTCTTTTAGAAATTTATTATCTGGCACTAAGTGGTTATGTACAGGGTGGTGTATGAGTATGGATGAAATAGTTTCGAGATTAATTCGTGCCCTGGTGTATTTTTCTTGAAACAAGATTTGGACCTTGTCCAAGTCGGGGGTGTAGCCTGTTGCGTATTTGTCTGGCGACTTGCCTGTTGAAAGGCAGTGTTGCACTAAAGAATTTAATTCGACTTTTAATTTGTAGTTGATTTATGTAATGCCATACGTTCCTTAAGTTTTTGAAGGGATTGTCCTACATATGTAGCAGTACAAGTTGGCTCCGTGCAGGGAATTCGATAAACAGTATTGCGTGTGGAAAACATGTCGTCTGATTTGTTATTGTTTTTATTCTCATGGTGCATGGTCAGCTACCTAATATTTTGGTGGCTGTTTGAAACAAGTCGGATGTTTCTTCTTAAGGACTTCAGAAATGCCTTTGAAGTAAGGCAGAGCAATGAAACTCGTAGGGGGGTGAGAGGGAGCGTTTTGGGGGGTCAGAGCTTTTGAAATTAATTTGTTAACGCACCCGAGTGGGAACCCATTCTCAACATACTTTTGCAAGATGTATTGAAATTCATGCTGCAATAAGTCAGCATTACTGGTGTGTGAGACAACGCGTTTAACTTCATTTATTACTACGTTACTTTTGTAGTGGGCATCAACATAGGAGTTGTAATGTAAGGTGCGAGTCGACTGCATACTTTTTCTGAAGTGCGTGAATTCAATTAGGCTATTATCGTTAATAATGACGTTTACATCTAAAAATGGAATGGCATTGTTTTTAGAGGACTCTATAGTGTAAGTGAGAGATTTAGTGATGCTGTTGAGAAAATCGAGGATTAATAACTTAAGTTGTGTTGGTAGAAGTGCTAAGCTATCGTCGATGTATAGCTAGTAATATTTAATTTGTGGAAATTTTTCAACCAAAAAAAATCATTCAGGACTATGTCACAAAAGAAAGTTGAAAGTGGGCTTCCCATCAGTACGGCATTGATTTGTTGGTAATATTTGCCTCCATACTCAAAGAAAGTGGTTTCAAAAAGGACTTTTACTGCACTGATGAAAATACATCAGTCGTTCCCCACATATGCGTGGCTGCACAATCTTTCTCGTAAGAAATTCGACCCACCAACCCTTAATTTGCCTAAGAAAGACCTTAAATTTGTACCCACACCAAAAATTTGGCAAGTTGTCCCAGTCTTTTGCGCCAAGCTTGAAGCAGGGCTTTCATTTGTACCGAATCGTTCCGAAGTCTGTGGTGCAGCACTTTCAGCACTGCAAAATTCCAAGCAGCATTTAATCCCAAACCTCTCTCTCAAAGAAATTACTGCCATTTGGGCCCTCAAATCAGATCCATCCATCACCATCTGCAAAGCTGACAATTGCAATGCTACCGTCATACTTGACGCATTGAAACTCGAATCTAAAATACTTAATGAACTCAACAATGACCCTATTTACGAAAAGCTCCCTTTCAACCCAAATAGCAAATACAACGCTCGTGTTAAAAAATCTCTAAAGCACTTGTTACCAAGGAAAAATTACACCGCAATTTTTGGAAAAATATTTGAAAGTCGACCACCACCCCCTTGTATTTTTTTCCCCAGATAAAGACCCACAAGCCCAGTTTGCCTCTCAGGATAATTACGAGTGGGAAGACTACACCCAACATTGAGCTTGCGTGCATCCTTAAACCCATTCTAAAATAACTCGCTTAGGGGCACCATACTACCCCCAATGCACTCAAAATTGTTCACGACCTGGAAGGATATCAAGTGCCTCCAGGGTTTGAATTTGTTTCCTTTGATGTCGAAAAAATGTTTCCATCAGTGGACCAAAAGCTAATAATTACGGAAATTTCTCGAAAATAATAAACGAACCTTCCCCCCTCGCTCCTCAAGCTTGGGTGGGATAATGATACGTTCATCAGTGCAGTAAAAGTCCTTTTTGAAACCACCTTCTTTGAGTATGGAGGCAAATATTACCAACAAATCAATGGCGTACCGATGGGAAGCCCACTTTTAATTTTCTTTTGTGACATAATCCTGAATGCAGTCGACAATAAATTGGTTGAAAAATTTCCACAAATTAAACATTACTAGCGATACATCGACCATAGCTTAGCACTTCTACCAACACAACTTAAGTTATTAATCCTCGATTTTCTCAACAGCATCACTAAATCACTCACTTACACTATGGAGTCCTCTAAAAACAATGCCAGCCCATTGTTAGATGTAAACGTCATTATTAACGATAATAGCCTATTCGAATTCACGCACTTCAGAAAAAGTATGCAGTCGACTTGCACCCTACATTACAACTACTATGTTGATGCCCACGACAAAAGAAACGTAGTAATAAATGAAGTTAAACGTGTTGTCTCAAACACCAGTAATGCGGACTTATTGCAGCATGAATTTCAATACATCTTGCAAAAGTATGTTGAGAATGGGTTCCCACTCGGGTACGTTAACAAGTTAATTTCAAAAGCTTTGACCCCCAAAACGCTCCCCCTCCCCCCGCCTACGAGTTTCATCGCTCTGCCTTACTTCAAAGGCATCTTTGAAGTCCTTAAGAAGAAACTTAACATCAATAACATCCGACTTGTTTCAAACAGCCACCAAAATAATAAGGAGCTGACCATGCACCATGAGAATAAAAACAATAACAAATCAGACGACATGTTTTCCACACGTAATACTGTTTATCAAATTCCCTGCACAGAGCCAACCTGTACTGTTACATATGTAGGACAATCCCTTCAAAAACTTAAGGAACGTATGGCATCCCATAAATCAAACTTCATATTAAAAGTCGAATCAAATTCTTTAGTGGAACACTGCCTTTCGACAGGTAAGTCGCCAGACAAGTACGCAACAGGCCACACCCCCGACTTGTACAAGGTCCAAATCTTGTTTCAAGAAAAATACACCAGGACACGAATTAATCTCGAAACTATTGTCATCCATACACATACACTACCTCTACATAACCACTTAGTGCCAGATAATAAATTTCTAAAAGAATATTTTCCTGTAATTAAAAGACTTAAACTCGACTCTTTTGACAGGCATATTGTAAAACCCACATAATGAATGCATCGCACTTTTGAAACATGTGACCCCGATTTGCATACACCTTGCCTTGCAACGTGGCATAACAACGGAGCAGGTGGATCGTTGCTTTTCGGCTGCCATTTCTGCCACTTTTGAGGGGAGAAATTGGTGGTTTTTATCCAATTTAATGACTGTTTTATGCTTTTAATGTAGGATGACTTAGTGGCTTTTGCCATGCTTTAATTTTATTGCTAACCTTATGACGAAAATTGATAATTTTAGAAGTGTTGTTTGTATTTTTATGTAGCACTGCTTGGTTTGCCTTCACATAATCTGTTACTGTGCTTTTTACTCCATTGCTCACGTTTGATCAATGTCATGACCTGATTTAACAATGGTTAAATAATGCTTTAACGATTGTTGAACACATTCCCTTGTTTTGCGGGTCATGATAAACAGAACAGGGCAATACATTCTGGAAGCGGATTATGGGTCGACACCAATAAAATAGGCATTCAGAAAACTCTAATTACAATAACACATACATACATTCAAAATAATACATTCAATACATTCAAAAATAATTAATGCACTGTTAATCAATGTTAACTGCAAAGTTGGCAGAAATCAGCTTTGTTTTACACTACGTTTCCTTGTCGGGTAAATTAATAAACCAAAGAAAATCAATAAACTTTATGGGTATTTGTGACACATAATGCATTTTAACAAAACATACCTGTTAAGTAGTTTGCATTTAAAAGTTTATAGTATAATTCAAAAAATTTACAAAACGCATTTGAACAACTAGCTAATCCTGCTTATTGTTGCTCCTTTCTCCACCATTACTTTAACCAGCCAAGATGTCGCTAATGGTGGCTTGCATAGCATGACTTACTTAATTGCATTTACAGGCCTGAAGTGCTCAACTTTTAACGTGTTCAAAATTCGATTCCACTTCTGTACATACCCTCAACTCCAGTATAGTGGCATCAAGCATTCATTGATTTCGACAAATAGATGTTAGTATGGGTGAGTTAAACCCAAGGCTGTAGTATAGGCTATATTATATCGACCATTTTAGTTTTCATTTAATCTGTATTCACTACACAGTTTCTTGATTTTTTCTTTGAGTTTGAGTTTGACATGAGCTCAATATTTTAGTATTTATTTGCATTTTTGGTATTGGTTAATTAAAGCTTAAACGTAGTAAAGGGAAACTTTATTTTTTAAATCTAGGTTTACATACTTTCTTGCTTTGAGTTTGAGTTAAATTTTACATAACATTTTTATACAATGTAGTTTTGCTATAGTGTATATTACTTTACCTACGGATGGCAGTAATTTTGGTTATGCTGTAAAAAATATTTTATTAGCCTAATGTTCGCAAGATTTAACTTCATAAACCTAACAATGTATTTTCGATTGTTGAGAGATTCCATTGTTGCCTGCGTCGACGTCTTCGTGGAGTGTATTCTAGCATGGTCTGTGAACTTGCTGGAATTTCTGTTTTTGTAGATGTTGCCATGGATCTTAGTCTGCCGTGGTTTTCAATAGCATCAAAGTCTTTGTCCAGCCATTCAAGCTACGTTGTTCGGTAGCATCGTTTTGTCTTAGCAATCTACTAATTTTCACAATTTGGTGGAAATTATGGGTGGCCTGTCAATGTTGGGTAAAAGGACACACAGGTTGTCGTGGAAATGAACATGCAGTCCAGATTGCTAAAGAAGCTACTCGCAGTGATGCAATGGAAGTAACGCTAGTGCTGTATGTTAAAACCAAGTGCACCATGCTGAGGAGTCGGACTCTTCGAGAGTGGAATGAGGAGTGGAACTCGGCAACTTCAAGTCAGGTGCTCTTTTCACTGGCACCTGTTATGAAGTTACCACTCAATACTTGATGGATTACCCAAGTGGATGTCAAAACTGCTTACCTCTCTGCATAGTGCATACAGCACATGCACTCCTTCCTTCCCATCAGTGGAGGTTGGGCTGGGCTGAGACGCCTTTTTGTTCAACGTGTGGAGTTGAGGCTACTGCTGAACACTTTCTCTTTTTTTTTTGCAAGTGGTACGATTGTCAACGAGTTGCGATTGCATGCTGAATTACGAAGTTTCCAAGTTTTCTTGGCTGTTGTCCACTGAGTCGGCAGATTGCAGCTATGTCTCCAGGTTGAGTGCAATTGCTGCCTATTGTGTAGACTCTAAGGTGCGATTGTGACCCTCCTCGCCCCTAGGTTAACTCTCCCAAGGGTCTCCACTGTCTCCACTGTCTTCACTTGTACACAGTGGTAGTAGTCATTGAGCTGTCAGTCAGTTTAGGTGTTTGGACACGTTATTGTGTTTAGTTTAGTTAGTTTTGATGCTTGTACACAGTGGCAGTGACACAACTACATCGGACATGAACGCATTATTGTGGGCCCATTGCAATTTGTAATTTACACTTTTCCTTAGTTTTTTAGTTGCCTCACTCACGGTTTGTTAATTGGGGTGTGGGTTCTATTTAGCGTCAAGGTTTCACCATTTATTGCCCAACCGTAT
>JAHWFP010031970.1:85443-98463 GCA_023313725.1 Lithobius niger
TCCGGAATTTCCTAAGTACAGTTCAAACATCATAAGGGACGGATACGGTTGGGCAATAAATGATGAAACGTAATACACTGGGCCGTAGGTTTACACTTGGAATTAAGTGGGGACATAGTTGCAACTATTCGGATGCCCAATATCGTCGGAAACATACACATAATGTCATTATACATATACGGCATGCAATTACATGGTTCAAAGTTAGGTAAGGTACTTTTTCGCTAGATAATCATGATTTGTGGAAGCATTAACTTACTTGACATTAAATGTTGCATTTGGAACCTAACATAGTAGTCAGAAACACAGGCCTAACAGGACTGCGACATGACGTGTCGCTCAAATTGGCCGGAGCATACAGAGGAAGGGAAAAGGGAAGTGTATTTTTCAACGGAGTATTGGGAATTACAATGGCATTAGCTAACAATACTAGAACGGTATGCAGTAGACAATCGGTATGCAATCGGTTTGGCTGTGACATACAGTCGACCCATTTTCCACAATTACCTTGACGTTAAATAGCACCCACATCCACAATTAACAAACCGGGAGTGAGGCAATTAAATTACTGGGGAAAAGTGTAAATTACAAATTGCAATGGGCCCAGAGCTCCCCCGTGACCACTCACGGTGTATAAGGGATGGGGATCACAATATGTGAACACGATAAGGATACATACAGAAATACAGATCGTGTATGGAGACATGATGAGTTTGTGTGACATTAAATGTTGCATTTGGAACCCAACATGGCAGCCAGAAACAGTCTAACGGGGGTGCGACATGATGTGAGTATAAGGGAAAAAAAGAGGAAAACAGTCCCTTTTGAACAGCCCCCTCCAGTAAACCCCCCTGTACTGGGGTACAGGAATTCACAGAAAGTCAGCAAGTTGGGCCCTGGGTTTACTTGGGAGGTTAACTTGATCGGGAGGTTTTTACTTGTGAGGTTTACTCGAGAGGGAGGCAGCTTTGTTTCCGGGCGGAGCACAGTGTAAACAGTGTTGCTCTTGGCGCTCGTTAAGGTGGCTCGTCAGAGTGAGCTGGATGCCTTAGCTAGGGGCAGAGATTTCCTGCGGTACAACAGCAATTGGTCGCGAGTGACTTTGCTACATTTACTCGAGTGGGAGGTACCCAAAAGGTAAAAGAAAAAAACAGTCCCTTTTGAACAGTCCCTCCAGCAAACCCCCGTGCCGTCATACAGGAAATCACAGGAAGTCATGTAGAGCAGTAAGGGGAGGTTTACTGGAGTAGGAGGTTTTAGTGGAGCGAAAGGTTTTACTGGAGCGGGTGGAATTAGTTTTAGCGAGCGGTGGGTATAGAAGGCGTGCAAATAATTCCGTAGATCTTTATATCAACCATGGCTGCCAAGTACGAGGTGGTTTCAAGGTTCCAGTGCAAGAAATGCAAGGTTGAGTTTCTCTCGCGAGAAGAGGTGGAAAATCATCTGCAGAAGCCTTGCGTGGTAAATTTTTGTTGTCACGATTTCGGAGAACTCGTTTTTTGGTGCACGAGGATCGATGCAATGGAAAAATGATTATGCCCGAAAAAAAATCAAGTTTGGGAGTACATATTACTGTGAAGTTTGTTGGAAGTATTTCCCGGATTTGGAAAAAAGCTACGACTCATACCAGGATTTCACATTCGTCTAATCTGAACGAAGAGACGGTTTCGAAATCGGAAGATAAATAAAAAGGACCAATGATGATCGACGAAGAAGAAAAAAATCATGATCTTCCAACATCCGACATTGAGATTTTCCTGTGCCAATACTGCGAGAAGACGTTCAAGGACAAGAGATATAAACGGAGGCGCGAAAGGCGCCACGAAGGAAAATGTAACGTAACCTGAAAATTCTGTGGTGATACTTATTCGGATGGTCTCGCTTATATACAGCACAAGTGTGGCGGGGGTGTAAAACAACGTGGAAAGGAAATTGGCGAGTCTGCGAGAAAGAGATTTAAATTCTCTTTTCCTAAACTTAAACCTCTGTTGAGGAAAGGAATAATTTCTCAAATGCCAGCAACTTTCAACCTGGTAGCGAACAACGTCAGATCTCTAGTCGTGCCTATAATAGAGGATATCAGAATTGACTGGGCCTTGTTCTACATGATTCACGATTTGAAGGATAAGACAGAAGTGACCGACGATACCGAAATCGAAGTGAGACCGTTCAGTTAGAATTTAGGAGGTTTTAATCTCGTGCCTGATGCTTTCAACAATTTCTTTTTTACTTTCAAGCGGGATTTTACGTCGGATGAAATGCACTACGAACCGTTGATTTTGTTGGAACTGTACGAGGATAAACATTGGAATCTTTTAGAGCAATGTAAACGTCTTATGGTAAACATAAAAGCTTAAATTGGATTATGCATTCTCTTTGAAAAAGCGACGGATAATACGGAAACTATAAGAGCTTATTTCAATTCCACCTGACCAGAGTGGGAAGCAAGGAGGTTCTCTCCGAAATGTCAAACAAGATTCTGCATAGTATTGGACAGTTTGCCGTAGAAGTAAGTGGATCGGTTGTCAAGCACTGCGTGTGCACCGAACTATGTGTTGGAATCTATAGGCCATTTGCCGGACAAGGTCATGTGCCACTTCCCGACAATCTGAAAATAGACCCGATATACTGGTCAACGTGCGTAGTAAGGATGATAGATGTTTTGTATGGTCCGTGTTGGCTAGTATACACCCCGTCCCATCTTCGCAACACGATTGGGATATAAAACATTACACCCCTAATTCGCACGAGTTAGTTGTTGGCATGTTCGATAAATACCTATATACAAAATCGCGGCGTTCGAAAAAGCCAACAACATTTCTGTATCTGTTTTTGGTTTCGAGGAAGATGAACCTTGCATTTATCGTGTGAGTTCCTTGGTTGAAAGTAAATATCACGTCGAGTTGCTTCTTCTAAACGGCCACTACGTGACGATAAAAGACTTCAACAAATTCATCACGTGTTTCCACCTCCAAAAGCGCTTGAAGTATTTTTGAAGGCATTGCTTACACGGTTTTCAAACTCGTTTCAGGTATGAAAACAACCACCTTCCTTCTTGCAAGGGAGTTCCATTTCAAACGACCTCGTTGCTCGACAATGACGTTATCCAGTTTAAGAATTTCAAGAACGAACTTAAAAGGTTTTACAGTATTGGACAATGAAATTTAGACACAAAAATGTTGGCTTCTCTGCAACGCTCCTTTACGAATTACTTCCTCCAGGGCGTAAATGGCTGCGGAAGTGCGATTGCTTTTAAGGTATTGGTTTCAGAATACATATTTCATGTCGCAGGTTAGATAATTATAAACTGTTCTGACCAATAATTACGACATTTAAGTCCGTTTTAGCTGTTAGACACTACTGGACGACGAGTCCACTTCTCACGTGTGGGTAGAGATGATCGAAGTACCCAATGACTTGTTAACTGAACTTTAGTACTTTAGTCTGGATATGACAAGGCTTGTTACGATTTAAACATTGGCGTAATTCAATTTTGACCTGGTGTAAGGAAATAGTGTTAATGACTTTAGTTTGGGGACTAATATTCACCAACAAAATGCAAGCTGCAAATGAAAATTCCGGAAACATTGGGCTTAGTTTTCCTTTACCCTTTAATTATTACCTGAACCAGCGGCGGAATCACTAGGGGAAGGGGGCGGGGGGAGCTGTGGGCAATCCCCGCCCCAAACCAACCAAAAAAGAAGGGCTTACATTCGTTGAAGCCAAATTCGCCACACGTAAGTTGATATTGGAAACCTTTTCCGCGAAATTGCCCCATGTTTTGTGACCTGATTGTGTGAAACGTTCAGTTCCAAACTTTAACGTTAATCCCTAAGTCGACGACTGAGGCAACCTCTTAATGGTCGGTATTCGTTCAACCAGATCAGCTTATAAATCTTCTATTCAACTTCATTCAACTTAGAATTAGCGCGGTATCTGATCACTTCTAACCTCTAACTTTCTTTTTTGATTGATGAAAGTATTCAACTCAGGAGCTTCTTTTCTCGGCACGGTCCCTCGGACTATACTCAGTCAGACCACGCTTCGCGTTAGGAAGGGGGAGGAGGCAGGGGGGGGGAGGGTCCCGCGGGAAGAGTAAACATTGTAAAATCTCTACAAATCACAACTGCTGGCAACACACTGCCAGAAAATGAAACTCCGAATGTGGATTAGGACTAAAGTAAAGACTGAAAAAAGTCAAACTAAAAAAGAAGCCACGAAAAAAAAAGGCCTCGGAAATAACCGAAGGAAACTGTTTTAGTGTTTTTTTGTTGTTATGTTTTTATAGGTTGGGTTGGGGGGGTTGAGGCTTAACGGTGCATCGACAACTAGGTCATTAGTGCCAACCTCTGTCACAGTGCAGTATTTCGGGTTGTCACTGGACCACGCATTAGAAATATTAAACAAGCTAGGCAGTGACGGCGTCAGGACTGAATACTTTTGGGGGCCGACAGCGGGCACATCTGGAAACAGGGTGGGCCAAGGATTTTTTCCAAGGCAACTACATTACGCACTTTTAATCCGTTTAATTCAACCTGATCGTAACCAAAGATTCAATACAGTACAATTTATTTGTAAAATAAGCCCCATAAACACACAGATGAAATTGAGCTACATATATATTGCAAAGTTGTTAAAAGTTCCTAAATAAAATAAAATAAAAAAATAAAAGCTCTGATTATTCATTTGATTTCAAGTTTAACCTCCAAGTTTTTTTTATTATTATTTCATTATCTGGTGGTGACCTGAGTGTTGGGGTTTGGGGGGGGGGCGGCAGGAGGGCCGTGAAATATTTAGGGGGGGGGCAGCATCACCTGGCCCGACCCTGGCGCCGTCACTGACGCTAGGTTAGGTAAGAAATTTTACTACGAAACGGTTCTTTCCTCAGTTTTATTCCTCGATTGTTTTCCTTCTGTTATTTTCCTACGGTGATCTTCGAAGGTTATTTTTTTAAATTTTCATGGCTTATTTTTTCCATTGACTGTTTACTGTTCATTCCTTTTTTCCTAGGCTTTCGTTCTGCAGAAATCTTTTTCTTTGTTTTTTTTTGTTGGTCGTTTTTTTCCATTTTTTCCCCCTAGGATTGTCTTTCCACAGATTTTTTATTCCTAAATTCAAGAAAACCGTAAAATTAACTTTCAAATCGCTTTTAAAACAAAATCAATTTTAAAACTGTTTCTCTATTTATATTTATAACTAAATGGTGTAATACTTTTAAAGTCAGTTGATAGGTTTTGTCATGCATAATAATACTTTTCCTGTCCTGTACTGCGACTGAAGAAGCCACCACATATTCTTGGCCTATCCAGATTCCATAAATAGAGATTTGCAGTATTATGTGTTTGACTGACTTTATTCTGTGTTCAACAAATTTTATTTTTTCAGTTGCATTGCAGACACAGTATTGTATTTATTTTACGGGTGTCATTATTCGTTTATTGAATTTAACAACTTCGTAATATTCAAGGATTTCCCATAACCAGGCATGATTAATAGATGTAGACTTCTAGCTACCCCTTCCAAACTGTCTAAATTTCATTGTCCAATACTGTACATAGCCTATGTTGACTTTGAAGCGGCACTCCATCCAGTCTCCAGTTGTGATGGAAACGATACATACACACGAGTTAATCACATACACCAGGTTTGCAGTTTTGCCTACGTGATTGTGGATCAGTAAGGCAGAGTATTTTCCAAAAAGGTTTACAGAGGAGTAGAGACTGCGTGAAGGTTTTCTTCGAGTCTATATTAGAGGAGCAGAAAAAATCGTGGCTCACGTGGATTCCAACAAGCAAAGGATGAAACGTTTAACCAAGGAGCAGGGGTTGCCCTACAAAACAGCTGCGGTGTGCCATCTTTGCAAACACGGTGCATTTACCCCACCCCAAGCAATGTATAACGGGTTTACGAAAGTAAGAGACCACGACCACATCACCGGTGAATATAGAGGTGCAGAGCACAGCAAGTGTAACTTCGCTTACACTTTGAACAAAAACATAGTGGTTGTTGTGCACAATTTCAAAAAATACGACAGTCATTTTGTCATGAAGGCTTTGAATTCGTTCAAATATCTGAACGCACTGCATAACGTAAGGATCATCGCTAAAAACAAGGAAACAATCAGCAGCATGAGATTGGGCGGTTTTACTTTCATCGATAGTCTAGCATTTATGACGACATTGTTGGAAACTTTAGCTTCAAACTTGAATCGCTTCGACATCATGGACAAGCTTTTCGAAGCTGAACTAGAATGAGGCATCGATGGAACTAGTATGAGGCCTTAGGAAAAAAGGTGTGTTTCCGTACGAATACCTGAAAAATGTGGAAGTGTTTGAGAAGGAGTGTTTACCACTCATGTCAGCATTTATCTCGTTATTGAAAAGAGCGATCGGCTCCGAATCTTACGAACACACGTTGAAGATTTGGAATTTAGGCAAATGCAAAACGTTTGGAGATTACCACGATCTGTATTTGTGGACGGACGTCGGGCTTTAAGCCGATGTTTTTGAAAACTTTAGAGCTACTAGTTTGACTAGTTACGGATTGGACCCCTCCCATTACATTTCTACACCCTGCCTATCTTGGGATGCGGAGCTCAAGAGTACGGGAGTGTCTTTGTATCTCTTCTCTAACATTGACATGCATCTTATGGTAGAAAAGGGTATAAGAGGCGGTGTCTCGTTTATAGCTAGAAGATACGCTAAAGCCAACAACCCGTATATACCATCTACCTTCGACCCTGATAAAAAGAATTCTTACATCATATTATCGGACTTCAACAACTTGTAAGGTTGTGTAATGTGCAAGTATCTACTGACTGGCGAGTATGAATGGGTGCCGGAAGACCAGCTTGAGGATATAAATTTCTACAATTATGGAGATCAGAGTGACACGGGGCTGATATTGGAAGTGGACTTGGAATACCCTTAGATGCTTCACGCTTCTCACAATGATTTCCCGTTAGCCCCGGAGCACATGAAAATCACAAAGTCTATACTTTGTCCTTTCAACCGTCGAGCAATCGAGGACTTACGGTTAACGTACAGCAAAGGTCTAAAGTTAACCACTAACCTTTGCTCAAAGACGAACTACACGGTGTACTATAGGAATTTGAAATACTACATTTCTCTTGGCATGGTTCTCAGGAAAATACACAGAGTGATCAGCTTTAAGCAAGCACCTTGGCTGAAACCTTACACAGAGTTTAATAACGAAAAACGGCAAAGAGCTAGTAACGATTTTGACAAAAACCTCTACAAACTGGAAAATAATTCGATTTTCGGCAAGACGATAGAGAACAAGCGCAAGAGAAAAATTTCTTGATAGCAACGACGAAAGAGAAAGCCATCAAGTACGCGTCTCACCCACGCACCACGACTTTCACTTCTCTAAGCGAGGATTTGGTATTTTTTACAAAGACCCCCACATTATTTTGAACAAGCCCATCGTGGTTGGTTTTAGCGTCTTGGAACTGTCAAAGTTAGTCTACCAGTTCCACTACGATCATATGATGAAAAAGTACGGACCGGGGATATGTAAACTCCTAGTCACGGATACAGATAATTTGTGTTATTCGATAGAAACGGATGATGTTTACAAAGATATGGAAGAAGATGCGTCGTTGTTCGACACGTCGG
Source organism: Lithobius niger (assembly GCA_023313725.1). Taxonomy (NCBI): domain Eukaryota; kingdom Metazoa; phylum Arthropoda; class Chilopoda; order Lithobiomorpha; family Lithobiidae; genus Lithobius; species Lithobius niger. Next base: position 93,081 of record JAHWFP010031970.1, read on the forward strand.
ACTATCACAAAGATCGTTATTCTTACACTCCAACGTCAACAAAAAAGTATTGGGGAAGATGAAAGATGAGAGCGCGGGGTGCCCAATTTCATAGTTTGTAGGTTTAAAGTCAAATCTCTACAGTGGTTTACAGTCGGAAGAACAAGATGGCTTGCAAAGGCATTAAGAAAACAGCACAAGTTGGGCACGAAATGTCCAAGAAGGTGCTGTTTAACAATAGCGTCGCGAGAACTTTGGGGTCTTACATTCGTTCGGAGGGGCACGAACTGAAAACAGTCACCATCAAAAATTTATCTTTCAGTCCTTACGATGACAAAAGATGGATATGCGACGATGCAGTCAATACTCTCGCCTATGGGCACGTGAGTTCAACTTAAACTATCTATATTATCCGTACAGCCGTTGTATTTGGAATTGTAGCCTTTCCATTTAACGAAATAAAGCATTTTTCCATTTTATCCCGTCTTCTTACGTAATACCTGCTCCACCAGAAATAAATCTGGAACTAGAGTTTTTTTGAATTTCCTGTTCGTAGAAACCTCTGCGCTCATGGTTCATCCGATTCGCCCTTCAAAAGATACGTAACTGGTTGGGTTTTTTGCACTTTACGGATCGTGAATACTTCGTTGGTAAAATTTTGCAAATATCCTTTAACGAAAATTTCTTTAAGTTTTGAAATCCTGACTTTATTTCCTACGGCAAACTTTGGTTTCTTTAGCAGTCGTTTGGGACTAGTCGTCTCAGCAACGGTTCGTGGCGTGTGGTTACTTCCCTAGGTTTCAGTTTTATGGTGGAATGAACTGTGTCGTTGTAATGCAAAACCAACTCGTTGATTATTTGTATCCACTTGTAATTTCAATGCTTGGCCAATCTTTTCCACATTCGAGTTTTCAGCGTTCTGTTGAAACGTTCTACCACGCTTGCTTTCTTTTCAGAGTATGTAGAGTACATGTTGATGTTATGGCGCCTAAGTAGCGCTTTGAAATTTTTATTGTAGAACTCGCTACCTAAATCGACTTGTAAATTTTTATGTACGGTCACTCCTACGAGTCTCTTCTTGAAAGCTTCGGTAACGTCTATACCGGATTTAGATTTAAGGGGAATGGCCCAAGCGAACTTCGACAAAACATTAATGCAGGTCAGTAGGTAGTTAACCCCTTTATTACTTTAGCGTAGGGTATCATTTCCACCAAGTCAACCTGCTATAGAACATTCAGGCCCAGTACAATCACTTCCCGACTTGGAAAACTTTTCCGCGTTGGTTTGTGAAGTTCATTTATGAGTTGATCCATTTTTTTAATTCCCATTCTGAATCTTAGTTTTGTTTTCATGATTTTCCTAACGATGGAAGTGGCTAGTTTTTCCCCCCATGCCAGCAACGGATCCTCTCTCACTCTTTGAGCCTTTGAAATTATAACTTCATCGGCGGCGTGGCGATCTTTTAAATCCGAGCTTTCGGTTAAATCCGAGCTACATCGTGTTCCTTGCATGCTTCGTCTAGTTTATTTATCCTAGGATCTCCTCGTGCCAGTCTCATCTTCAGCTTAGTTCCAGGACCTCAGTATTGATATCCCGGTAATGCATTTCAACGAGCAAGTTATCTATGATTTTGTTCACAAGTCCCTTTCCCAATTTGATGAAGTAAGCTTTTTTGTACAACGTACATTGCAAAACACTATTTCCATCGGTTTGTTGTTTCGTGAAGTTGTAGAAACTGGGGGTTTCAATTCAATAGAAGTCGAACGTTCACCTTTTACGCAATATTTCATCTTGGTTTCTTTACACTTGCTCTTTTTTACTACGGTATAATCTTATTCATCTATTTAAAAAAAAGGACATCATGGATTCCTGTTCGAATTACGAATTGGCTCTGCTTAATTTAGACACTTATAATAGCATACACAACATCACCTAGAAAAATAACGAAATTCAGTACACGACCGATGGTGGCGCTTCATAGCACAAAGTGTTAGTGAGTCCCGGTGCTTACGAAATCGAGGATTTGAATAAATTTCTCAAGTCAGCGATAGATGCGAATGGTCACAACAAAGAGCTATTACGATTCTAGCGAATCTAAACACTTTAAGAAGCAACTTGATAATTAACGATCCGAGGTACGGAATATCTTTATCCGGTGACAAGAGTTTGGTTCCAGTCTTGGGGTTTTACTCGGGCAACTATGCAAGAAGTCGTGAAAGTCAAAATACCATCAACATTATGAGCGTCAATACAATTTTTGTACACGTCGATATCATCGGCAATTCGTACCTAAACAACGATACTCAGCCCACTTTATACTTCTTTTATCCCAATTCCCCGCCCAGTTTCAAAATCATAGAGTCCCCGCATCCTCCCGGTGACTACCAAATTAATCACAAATATAAGAGTTTCGCTCACGTCTCATACTAACGAGCCGTTGGATTTAAACACAGATATGCTCACGTTGCGTCTGCATTTGAGATCTATGAATTAAATTTTAAAAGAGGATAAAATGCTCGTGTTTAGGAAAAAAGGGAAAGGACTCTTTTTTCAATTTAACTCTAATAATAAAAAAACAAATGGTTTGACGCCAAGAAACAAAGCTTTCATCAAATTCATAACAACTCCCAGAAAATAAGCGTAGTAGAAGATTACTTAAAAATCAACTAACCTTTGGTGTATGATTCATCGGTCGAGTCTTACACCTACCACGAATACCACCAATCTCGACAACGTAAATTCGGAAATCCGCATACACGTAGAAAACCAAGATAGGTTTCTGCACGTTGCTATAGTGACCTCCTGATTAAAGGGAGGTGGTTACTGAAGGACAATGACTCGGCCTACACCAATGCTGACGTGGCTAGTCTTATTAATAATACTCCCATGTTCTTGTTTTCTAACATCAAATACCATCTCGGTGATAAACAAGTCGACGAGTTAAATTATCCGGGGTTTGGTACTCTGATGAAGGGAATGCTCACGTACGGTTCGTCGGAACAACCAGCTCTGCTCGGCCAGTGCTGCACAGCGTGGCTTCAGTCGCTGCCGAACTAACAGACAACTTGGGATACAAAGAGCGGCACGCGTCCATCATCATTGAAACGACTCCGATGGGAAGCTTCACATTCGCCATCCCTCTCAAAAACGTCATGGAATTTTTCGAAAATTACGATAAGCTAATCTACGAAACTAAAACAGTGCTCACAATCATGCGAGCAAGGGACACTAACACTATCTTCAAGCCGTGGCAGCGGCCAATGGCAAAGTCGTTCTAAATAGCATCAGCTGGATTGTTCCACATGTCACTGCCTCGGACGAGCAGAAACTTAAACTCTACAATCTCATCGACCACAGAGGGACCGTAGAGTTAGGATTTAGGCACTGGCATTACGATAGCTGCGTGCTCCCTCAAAATACCAGTTTCAGTTGGCGTGTGCTGACTACTTCCGCGATCGAAAAATCTAGGTGGATAGTTCTAGCTTTTCAAATGAACAGGCAGGACTCTTTCGTTAAAAATTCTGGTGTGTTTGACCACTGCAGTCTGCAAGATGCTCACGTGACAATAAATTCAGGGCGTTATCCGTTTCTCGATTTAAATACAATTTTGCCACTGGACAGTACGTTGGTCTGTACAGAATGGCGCAGCAATTTCGGCAGCTGTGCTATGATACCAACGACTTGAGTTTTGACTTGCTTCAGTTCAAGAAAGCCTACCCTCTCGTGGTGTTGGATTGTTCCAATCAGTCCGAGAGCCATCAATCTGGAATTGTGGACGTACAAGTCAAACTGAAGTTTAGAGTTGCCGTGCAGGCTAACACTACCTGTCACACTCTGCTCATTGGCGACAGGAAAATGAATCTAAAGTTGGATAGAGGCAAAGGCTTTCTGCCGTTAGCATTGCTAGGACCGATTTTAGCCGGGATTGGAGGGTTGCCGGGAGGAACAGCGGGGGGGGGGTGTTGTCTGCCGTAAAAAAAAAGCACAAAACGATGCACAAATTCTGGGTAAACTCGTGCGGCATCACAAGCAAGTGGAAGGTTCTGGTTTGAAGAAAAAATTAAGGAAAAACGAAGCAAAAATAATCGCCCCGTGGCAGAGGTCTTTACTTAAGACCACCCAAGGTTTAATTGACTTTAATAAACCTTTAAAAAACTTTGATTTAAATAGATTGGCTAGAGTAATGAAAATTCCAAAATTCAGAGGTACTTTTAGTAAAGACACGCTTCCCTTAAACTTTGGCCTACAGGTAAAAACGGAACAGTAAATTTGGAAGATTTCCAAGATGGATACGGAAGTCATTGGGTAGCTTGTTCCACCGTTTCGGGAGAACCTTGTTATTTCGATAGTTTTGACAACATGGTTGTCCCCCCCCCCCCGGGTCTGTGGCAAACTACTTAGGACTGCGAATAAAATACAATTGTGAATGCGTACAAAGCTTTGACCAGATTTGGTGCGGTCGCTTTTGCTTATTTTTGGTAAGTGCCCTCTCTGAGGCATGTAATTACGAAGCTATTTATTTATTCATCTATTGAAAAGTTAAGTGCAAATCTGACTGGAAATAAACGTCTTCTGGGTGAAATTCTTTTTCTATTACGTGAGGATTTTCGAAAACGGTAACTGTCGAATGTTCTCCCTTTACTTTCATAATGTAAAGGGCTCTCGTACCTATTTTACATTTAGCAATTAGTGCAACACTCGGATCGCTGCAGTAGAAAATTGCTTTATGAATTAAACTTGAACTCGTACACATGAAGCTCGAGAGAGGACAGGAATTAACGAACCAATCGCTCGTTTTTCCAAAGGGCATTTCATGCTGAAACTGATCAGCATGAAACTGTTTTCATGCACAAATTTCTTCGTAGCCGCGTCACTCGGTAAAGTAGGTTCGCATAGATTTCTAATCGGTTTGTTAGTGGCATTAAATTATTCTTTCTGCTTGTCTTAACAAGCAATTGCTGTCGATAAATACCTTAGTAACAGCATCATTCGGTAAAGTAGGTTCGCTTAAATTTCTTATCGGCTTGTGCGTTGCGGTGTAGTATACTTTTTGGTTGTCTTGTAATAAACAATTCCTATTGACGTACACTTTAGATGCCGCGTCAGCAGCACGCCAGGGGAAAGCTATGTCCTTAGTTGGCTTCTTCCTTGCGTAGAAATTCCCGTCAGCATCATCTTCATACAACGTATTTTTTTCCATACTAGAAATGGCGAAAACCAACTCTTCGGAGAGACGTGTAATGGCAGAAGGCAAGTCGGTTTTAAGTTTCTGATTGTCCGTTACTAGAGTAGCAAGGAAAATTGGAAATTAAGCCAACAGCGAAAATCATACACTAGAAATAACGTAGTTCAGTAAGCCACCTTTATGCTCTTACGTAACGTAAGAGCGTAAAGGTGGCTTACT
>JAHWFP010031970.1:98863-136177 GCA_023313725.1 Lithobius niger
ACGAAACGTAAGAGCGTAAAGGTGGCTTACTGAACTACGTTATTTCTAGTGTATGATTTTCGCTGTTGGCTTAATTTCCAATTTTACTTAGTATCATTTCTAGCGATTTATAGCTATTTATTTCTCCTTTATTGAGCCTTGTAAGTGTATGATTTGTCTTCCCTCTCCATTGACTATGGCCGAGTGAATTTCGGTCGAATGGAGCCCTGGTCACGGTTGTGACCTTAATAACGGGTTCAGTGAGTTATCTTTATGCCAGTTGAGGATGTAGCCATAGCGACTAAGGCGCTATGCAAGTGATCTGGGGGCGAACTGGGTAGCTGGTTCGAATCCGGGTCATGCCACTAAAAAAAACGTAAGAGCATAAAGGTGGCTTACTGAACTACGTTATTTCTTGTGTATGATTTTCGCTGTTGGCCTAATTTCCAATTTTCCTTAGTATTATTTCCAGCGAGTTATGTCTATTTATTACTAGAGTACCAATCTGAGAATAATTTACCGCATCTTCAGAGTCGTTGCTGGCTCCAACTTTGATTAAATGCTTACTTTCCATATCATAGTTGTTTTCGGGGGTTAGCACGCATCCGAGCCCAGGCTGTCCTCTCGGACCAACTCCCATCACTTCACTCCCTTCTTTTCTCGTCCTTTTCAATGATTGTCCAAACTTATTAACTGACATCTTTTTTTAATATACGAATCACGCCGTGCCTCCCCCCTGCACAAAAATCTTTTAGAGTACATGACACGGTGACAGAGTAAGGAATGAAGGAAAACAATGTGCATTAAAGACTTGGTTTCCGAAAATACAAGATGCAGCAATCTCAAAAAAAGAAAATACAACTGCCCCGATAGGGACTAGAACCCAGGACATCCGCGTACTATTAATATACCCGGTTTAGTACATGACTGTTCTGGGTTTGAGTTCTAATCGTAGCAGTTGTCTTTTCTTTATTTCTCAGATTATTGTACCTCGTATTCTCACAAATCAGGTCTTTAATGCTGACTCTTTGCTTCGAACATATTGCTCGGTAGGATGACGCCCCCCCCCCCCCCGATTATTTTTAAGGTTCGTTTTTTCAATAAAAAAAGGAATATAGATAAACCTCAAGATGTCTCAACAGAACTGGCAAACGAATCTCTCAAATCTCTTGCAAAAAAAACTTGCTGAAAATTAAGAACGAGAAAGGTACAAAGATTAACAATGGTGAAAAGTTTTCCTTATTTCCTTCCATACAATTTAACGATATAAAGGGTTCGGGGACTCCCGTTTCGAACGAAAAATCAAAATATAAAGGTTGGATTTTGCCCAGCGACCCGGAAACTTGTTGAAAAATCTCAAAAAGTATATCTGTAAGAAACTTAAAGTTGACTCTGACGAGAAGAAACCTTATCCCTGACTATGTTTAATTATCCAAATTAAAGTACACGGCTTCCTCCTGTTACTCCTCTTTACCTTTGAGGTTTGGTATCTCTGTAAACATTAAAAAATGTATAAATAAAAAAACGTAATGGAAATTAAAACTACGACTTTTTCGTGACTAAGAAACAACCTAAAAATCATCCATTTCTACCTTCAAATATCAGATGTTTAATTATAGACCCCGCACATTGCGGAAAAACTAACTTATTGTTTAATTTTATCTGTAACGAAAGATGGCTCAAGTACGATCGGTTATTTATTTACAGTAAAACTTTAAGTCAGCCAAAGTAGCTTTGCAGTCTATATTTGCTGAAATTGAGGAACACATTGGAATGGATGTCGCATTTTTTCACGGTTCTCAAATAGATTTATTTCCGCCCGAAGAACTGGACCCAAAATTTAGAAACCTGATTATTTTTGATGACTGCCTCTTAGATAAACAAAACAACATCGAACGCTACTTTGCACAAGGACAGCATTCAAACGCCGATGTGCTTTATTGCAGTCAATCTTACACGAGAATCCCTAAACAAGTGGTTAGAGACAATTCAAATTTAATAATTCTTTTTCCGATGGATGAGTTCAATTTGAAACACGTTTACGAAAATCATGTTAGTCCTGACATGGAATTTTCAGATTTTAAAACGTTGTGTCAAAATTGTTGGAAAAAGCCTTACAGATTTTTAGCAATTAACAAAATGTTAAACGAGGGTAGATATAAACGTTCGTTTTTGCCTATTAAACAAAAGAATGGAGACGAAACGAGCAATCGCAAAACTGAAAAGACGTTTAACTACAAAAAATTTAAATCGGCGTTTGAGTGAGAGGGAACAAGAAGAATCGCTACAAGAATTTTAAGCCAGTAGTAAGCACCCTGAAACCGACACCGGTTCTCAGTGCAACCACGCAAACTATGCCGATTAAAAACACTCTAGCCACGCAAACAAACCGATTAAAAACACTCTAGCCACGCAAACTACACCGATGAAAATTTACAAAGAAGAAGGTAGTGATGAAGAAGAATGTTACGAAGATGACTATGGATCACGGGCTTTCTCACCTTCCCCTGCACCTAGTCAGAAAACATCGCTCTATTACAGCTCGCCCAATATTCAAGTCCGGATGTAACTCCTATAATGTGATTTCCACCACACTCCAAAACTGAATACGCGACAACGATCACCGGTCCAAAACTCACCCCTTCATATTCCGCGGTGCAAGCTAGACGTATTTCTACCCCACCTGTTGGAAATATTGGAGACGCTGCTAAATATTTCTTGATCAAATTTTTCGAAAATCCCCGATACAGTGACCCAGTATTCGGTTTACAGTATGATAAGAAAAAAGGTGAGCTGACCTTCAGTAATAAAGTCGTTAAAATCTTTGAGAATGATGTATTGGTCAAGGGGGAGCAATACGTGGGAAGACTCAGGCTTTGGAATTTGCTAGTTTTCAAAAATTTGTAAGAAACTACCCTCGCGCCGGAAGTTAAAGCAGCATACGCAGCCATGTTAAAAAATACTAACGCTATTTATCAGAACAATGACCCAAAGACTAAAAAAAACCCAAATCTAATCGGAGCACCCAGTACAGGTATATTATCGCTCCTACTTGGGACGACATGAAAAAAGAAGGGACGGGCATGGTAAAAAAATGGGTTATTCGAGTAGAGTAGATTATAAATATTACGATAACCCTAATGATTTAGTTAAAAGATTGAGACTTTTGTACAAATCTACTTTAGCTGGGCACTATGGGCATAGAAATGAAATGATTGAAATTTTATCAGAAATGCAGCAAAGACAAATCATAAGTTCTAGCAAAAACATAGTGGCCTGCAAGAATTTAAGATTGGTTGACTAACAAGGTGGCGTTCAAAACCTCATGGTGAAATTCCCTGATTTTTCCAACAAATTCTGATATTTTTCCCCGATGCTTTTTTTCTGTCAAAAGACGATGCAGTACTGGATTACAATTTTACTAACACCCAGCATAATCACAGTATAAAATAAAGACCAAAACAGGAGCTTTCGACCGGTCTTACTAAGCATTCTCAACTGATAACACACTCAAGTTCAAACCTGGCTCCTCCCAATGTTGCTAAGCAACTACAAGACATGGAGAGCAGCCACCCAGCAGCCAAGCATCTCCCACACACTAACCTTTTCTTCACATCTGGTGCAACAAGGTCAAACTCTACTACCCCACAGGCAACCAAATAAATAAAATCCAAACAATTAAATATTACCAAAAACTACATAAAATAAATAAATTAAACTATGTAAATTTAAATAAATAAATAATTTTTTTAATTAATTTCTTTTGAACCTTAAGTCAGCCAAAGCAATTTAATGTTTGTATGGCTGGCTCAATTTTGAACATTACCAGACTGTTAGAGAAGAAGAAATATCTGGTAAAGGGAGGTGCCAACCCGGGGATCGATCCGGGAAACCTCCGATCATCGTAAGGGCCGAAAGATTGTCCAGAATTGGCCAGAATAGTTCCTATAGCTGCTGAAGGAGCATGGTAGCCTCTCACGGTACCCTGGCCATCAATCCTGGTGGAGCCTTTGTCAAGGTCACCTTCCAGGGATACGACCAGATCTGCAAACCTCCAGCAACCAGCAAATAAATAACAATACCTTACGTTACCGGTAAACTGAATTAACTATACAAGGACAATTCATGAAGTGCAAAATTAACTAATAACCTAAACAAATTAAGTCATTACCTAAATAATTCTACAAATTAGCTAATAAATGTACACTTATAAACCACATGAGAATCAAAATTATGAAACAAGTGTAATGAATAATAAAATAAACCGAAGGAACAATAAATAATAAAATAAAGCAAGTGCACACTAATAATAAACCATAAACACACAACCCTCCCAAGCAGCAAAACAACAACATACAACAAAAAATGTAACCCCTCACTAGGACTACAATTTTGTTTTTTGCATTTCACTCATATCTCAGTAACTACATCGCATCGCTTTGCTAAATAAAAAATTGCATTACCGTAACTTGGACCAGTAAAGATTAGGAATGTCGTAATCTGAACAAAACTAGAAATGCACTTAACAAGTAACGATGTATATTACTTATGCCTAAGGAGTTTTTGTTTTATTAGAAATACTTTAAACGTTCCGTTTTATTTCAGTTAAAACTATCTTTGTTTGTAAAAAAATGCAATACGAATTAGATAATCTTTATAGAGGGAAAAATACTTTCCAAAATATGTTGAATTCCCTGAATTTCAGTATTTGTTCATCAAATTCCCTGATTTTTCTAGACTTAATAAATTCCTTGAATTTTCCCGGTTTTCCAGGTAGAACGCCACCTTGACTAAACAACACCAAATCACATTCAGCATCAAAATTCAAATAACTGAAATCATTTTACAATGCTTTTCAATTCTCTCGTACACTACGTAAACTACAATATTCAATTGCAAACAAGTTCTCTAGGCTCGGCCGAAGTTAAAATACTTGCATAACTTTCAGACGTAAAATCAAAGGTGACACGAGGACCCCTTCATATACGCCAACGTTCTGATTGACGGGTTTTCCCTGAGCCAGATGGACAGTCGGACGAATACCCCACCATAGTCACCCAACCGGAATGCTTTGTATCCGTAGTAACTATTTTGTGTTCCCTGTCACCACGACACTGTGGCCCCTTGAGAGTAGCTGCAGTATTGTATTGTTGGATACGTAAGTACAAAGGAAATAGAAAATGCTGATCGTAAAATCCGTTATTTGCGCTCGTAAAAAAAAACTGAAACTCTTTCATTTTGAAAAATGCAGAAAAACTGCAAACATTTGTTGTAATTTTTATGAAAAATGAAGGAAAAGTGTGAGTATACTTTTTAAAACATTAAAAAGTAAACTTTGCCTAAACCTCAAAATTCTTGTTTTACTACGAAAAATAATAACTTGTCCATTTGTCTACTTGGTGCAGTATCTACCCAGACCATTGCACTCTATCTGAAGTTTAATTTAGCCTCCCTCTCCCCTTCAAAAGTCCTGAAATTAAATAACATTTGGGGTTTGTTTAAAACGTCTGTAATGTGTGGGCGCAATGGCAACCTGGACCAGTGCACTGTAACTGAGGTTGGATTGGAACTAAGTCTCATTCCTCCCCCCCCCCAAAAAAAGGAATGTGTTGAGTTATATAAAATTAATTTTATATTAATTTACTTTATACTTAATTTTTATTTAATTTATGCCTAATTTTATATATAATTTATTTTATATTTTATACTAAAAATAGGAATAAAATTATAAAAGTTCATGCTTACAATACAGCAGCCAGTGTGTCTTCTGTCCAGAATTAGTGTGCCTTCCCCAGTGTTCCAAAAATGCGTTTGAGAGTTCCTGCTGAGTCCAGCTTTTTATGCAACAATTTTAGTATACAATCTGTTACCCAAATAGGTCACCCAATCAGATTTTATCCTGATTAGGAAATCCACTTAAAAAAGAAAACCGAAATCTAAAAAAATATGTCACCCAATCAAATATACATCCTCGTATGGAAAGCCAGTCAGAATGTTAAAATATTAGGTTTTTTGAACTTTTCTCCCGACCTGGTTTATTAACCTGACGTGACCTGAATCGACCTGACCTGGGTCGAAATTAAAATTCTAAGAAAATTGTTCTAAAAATAGATTTTATGACCCCCGCCAATTAGAATTTTAAAACATTAAGTTTTTGAACTTTTCTCACGACCTGGTTTATTAACCTGACCTCACCCGAATCTGACCAGACCTGGGTCGAAATTAAAATTCTACGAAAATTGTTCTAAAAATAGATTTTATGACCCATTCTTTGCTATATAAACCGATAGTCTGACGGCAGAATTCATTTCTGAAAAATTTCTCAAAGTCAACAGAGATGTCCACACTACGTCCTGCAAGGTATAGAACTTTCTTGGTTACATTATCAGTTAAAAGCAGGCTGTGCCCTCTAAAAGGCGGTAAAAAAAACTGAACATTTTTAAATTTAATTTTTTAATTAAGCTGTTGAAAATCTACAGTAATCCACTGTAAAATTAGCTTACTCGCAGCTAAAACAGTTTCTTATAGAAAGGTAAGTGCTTTTAGTTCGTTACATCGGGCTGTCCAGAATTCAAGGCCACGCACGCCGCACGCACGCCAACCAATAACACGCCCTTATTATTCTGTTTTAAACCACAACAAAGACTTGGAATTATTTGGGCACTTTTTTTGGTCGTTACCTAGAAAGCTGAAGGAAAATGTTTATTGCCCTTGTTTATTCCCTCAAGTCGAGCCTCTGTCTGCTCATAAAAACGATGCTACAGGTGGGAACTTTGCGCCGAATATTTACGCTAAACAGCGGTTTTGAAAAACAGGCGCACCATTTTTAGGCACAAAGTTTTTAAATGTATCTTAACGGTTTTTGTAATAAAACAGTCTGTTACGTGTGAATTGAATCAGGGAAAAGTACGTTTTTGTCTTTGTAAAAACAGGGGCAGTAGTTCAATAACACCTTTGAACAAAAGCGAGTCGAGTCTTTCGCCATCGGCAAAAGTAATAAAGTTACGCACTTAATCAGCTATCCCCCACCGTCCCCATCCCACAGTAAAAAAAAATGAAAAAAAACTTGCTCATTTACGTGCAAATAAGCCAACCTGCCAACATAAGCACTGTCATTGCTTTTTTTCCCTAATTACTAATCATAGAACAAACTGCAAAAAAAAAAAGAAAATACTGAGAAAAAATATCGAGATTGCTACATCCACAAAGTGAACCCGGCCTTTTTGGACACAGCTAGTATCGAGAATTTTTTCGACATAGGAAAAAAAAAAGTACCTCCATAGGAAAAATACGTTATAGCTGCTACTTACGAAATTAAAAAGCTGTAGGTATTAATTAGGCCTAAAAGTTGACAAATACGCCTAAAATCTAAAAATGTGGCTTAAAAGCCAACACATGTTTAACTGGCAATTCTGATGCTTACTGCTTTTAGATTAGGCTATAAAAAAGATAGATCTTACAATGCGTGGTAGGGAGGTGTGCGCGTCACAATAATTGGTAGTGACACAACTGTATAGTAGACTAGATGTGATTAGGTAGTCACTGTAATGCTTGTTTGTTAGAAGTAGGGTAAAAATGACAAAATACAGGTAATGCCCCACCACCACCATTATTAAAAAAAGAATCCCCGCAAAATAGAAAAATGCTCATTTAAAAACAGGTTTTTTTTTTAAATAATAAAATGACTCTTCAAAAGGACTGTTTTTTCCCCAACTTCCAACAAAATGTTGTTCATTCGTCATTTTACACGCTCCAAAGGGCTTGCGCAATATTTATGCCCACGAACCATCTGCACGACCCACCATGAAATTGCTACTAATATTCGTCTTTTTTTTCATGCTTCCTTGCATTCGAAAAGCATTTACAAAAGTGTGTAACCCCCCCCCCCCGGTCCAGCCGTGCAGCGAAAAAAAGGACTCTTTTTACCCAACTCTCAGGTAGCATAAGGAAACATTTTGGTAGCATGAGGCATGTAGTTGCTAATTCATCATTAGTGTGAAGTTGTTAATTCAGCATTATCATGCTGTTTTTGCTTATTCGTCATTATCATACTGTTTTGCTAATTCGTCACTACCACGCATGATAATGCGTCCGCAGGACCGTACAGTTGCTAATTCGTCAAAAAAGGGACTGGACTGTTTTTCACTTTTTTTCCAACTCCCACTATAGTAAACCATCCACTCCAGTAATACCTCCCACTCGAGTAAACCTCCCGCTCCAGTAAACCTCCCCTTACTGCTCTACGTGACTTCCTGTGATTTCTGTGTGACGGCACGGGGGTATACTGGAGGGACTGTTCAAAAGGGATTGTTTTTCTCTATTTCTCTTTTGGGTACCTCCCACTCGAGTAAACCTCCCGCTCGAGTAAACCTCACAAGTAAAAACCTCCCGATCAAGTAAACCTCCCAAGTAAACCCAGGGCCCAACTTGCTGACTTCCTGTGAATTCCTATACACCGGCACAGGGGGGTTTACTAGAGGGGACTGTTCAAAAGGGACTGTTTTCCTCTTTTTTCCCTTACTACTGATGTGTCGCTCAAATTGGGTGGAGCATACAGAAGAAGGGAAAAAAGAAAGAGTTTTTTACAACGGAGTACGGGGGAATTACACTGGTAGTAGCTAATACTGCTAGAACGGTATGCAGCAGACGAACAATGATCGGTTTGACTGTGTACAACACAGCAACTGTGGGTTGGCTGTGGCATACAGTTGACCCATTGTCCACACTTACCTTGACGTTAAATAACACCCACATCCCCAATTAACAAACCGGGAGTGAGGCAACTAAATAACTGGGAAAAAGTGTAAATTACAAATTGCAACGGGCCACAATTATAGTGTCTGGTGCGTTACGTTGCTTGTACACAGAAGTTGTAGATTTGGATGCATGCAGCGACAGTGGACATAAATGGAATGGTCAGTTGGTCTTAGCAGTTACTAGACATGCGCACATCAGTTGGTCAGTTGATTTAGATTCTTGTGCACAGTGGTTGTGGGACAACTACAGTGGGTATGAATGCATTATAGTGTCTAGTTAGTTTTGTTGCTTGTACACAGTGGTAGATATCGTCACATCAGAGTAATCACTGGAACTAAACATTCGTACGCAGTTGTCATGGTGCTGCTTGGCACACACAAGATTGAGTAATGATGATGAGGAAAAAAGAAAACAACTTGTAAGTGATTGTGAGCATATATAAGTGATTTGAGTTTCTTGTGTGTAGCATTGATGGCAACTACATTTAATGGTACACATTGGTGAAGGTGCTATCTCCACACACACTAGATTGAGTATTGATGACGAAAAGAAGAAAACAAAACTTATAAATGATTGCACTTACTTATGAAGTGTGCATACTTTAAGTTTCTTGTGTGTAGCATTGATCACAATATGTGGGATTTTGGTAGGTGCTACTTTCTATGGGCATTTGTCATTAATTGCTGGATTACTGTAGCTATTATAGCTATTACAGCTTAGATAAGGGTTTAGTGTAAATTAGTACATGTTTTTGGGCACGTGACTCTGGGCCCACTCCCTCATAAAGAGATTCTGATTACGATTCTCCACTTTTAATGATCAATTCTTCCAACAGTAGAAAGTATTGGAAGTTACATCAATGCTTGCAACAATCAGCGATGGATACGAACTCCGATCTGTGTCTGATTTGTACTTTTGTTTTTCTGTTTATAGTTCACAAAGAAGGAAGTTGAGTGGTTTGTAAAAAATGGTTTCAAGGCAGAGGTACGATAAGCATTTATTTACTTTATAATGGTGTACCAGTTTAAAAAGTTAAATACTGGCAGCTGAGATGTGTTTAGTTTAAAACAATATTAAACTCTTGACTACAGCAACGTTCTGGGGATGAATGAAAGAAAGTAGGTCAAAGGAATTAGAAATGGAAGCTTTATGTAGCTTCTGTTGGAATCAGAGCAATATGACCAAAGTAATTCCTGGTGGTCAAATGAAACTCGTAACCAACCAATGTTCATATGGAATTAAAAACGATTTGTCTGAGTAGATGGCTGGGAATCAAAGTATTTATAGAGATTGTTTCTTTTACTGAAAATAAAGAACATTTTGTTTCTTTACTCATCAAGAAGATATACACACATTTAAAACAAATTCGTCGTACTTTACATTGAGATAAGATTTACTGTGTCATTAGTGAATCATTGGTGATTTTTAGCTATTTGGACCACCATTTCTTGAAAAAGCTGTATTGAGACATCGTGGTCACCATTCTATTCTCACTGTCCGCGAGAATTTGGAAGAGTATAGTGGTTTCTCTAACTAAATTTGTGAGTGCTCTATTTTGGCAAATAATTAAAATTCTGAGTCCATGTGGTGGTGAAAAAGTTTTTATTGACAAACTCACTGAGCAGGAGCGAGTAGACTAGTTCATGAAATGTATCACATGCTCTATTTTGCCTAATACACTTCAATTTCAGTAGATTCGTAATGTGTGTCATGGAAACGAGCAGAGAACTTTTTGGGAGCTCACTAATAATCTTATTAATAAAAGAATACACCTTATTTTTTTTAACAATTCAAAAATCGATTATTTTTATGAACATGTTTGTCATTTAGTAGGACATACTTTAATCTATCTAATGGCAAATCTGATTGCACTGATATTAATGCCCAGGAAGTGGAGTTGTTCAGGAAAGGACCACAAGTTGACACTCGTACCTTGAAGATGCATTAAAAATAGTGAAATACGACGAATGTAGTAGGCCGCCCGACCTTATTCAACGTTACAAATGGAACACTGTAGTTAGAGCGTGTTCAAACATGTACGGTTGGGGTTCAAACATAAACGTGGACTAATCCAAAGTAAACGGTTGCTTTACCGTCCCATTCATCCCCTGAGAGACCACTGAAAGGATTTCACGTGCAAAAGTCATCATCCGGAAGAACACGCCCCAATGCATGATTTTTTAATCCAAGTATATTTTACTCATAATGAAGGAAAACATAAGTGGCAAGCAAAAGTCGTTTGGATAAGTTGATTCAATCTTCTCGGCATTCTCACTTCTCCCTCTGCTATTAGTTACTTTTGGCTAAGGTGGCAATAAATCTACATACCGCAGTAAAGTACAGTGGATTGAGACATCTGCTATTCACTATCTACTACTTACGTAGTCAGTTTGAGTTTGCTTCAAAGAAGTGAAGTGTTGAAGGATTGAAGTCAATATTAAGGCTAAATCCAAATGGCAGAACTGATCTACAGGCATGATGTTCACTCAACTAAGTGTGAAGAGACAATGGGGAAATAGAGAGAGAAGATTGAGTTAAACTTACTACAAACAAAATCGAGTTCAATCTTAATAATCAATGCAATCTAATTGTTAGTATGTTTAGCGAAGAACAAGGCCAATGCTTTATAAAGTTAAAATGATAATCTACAAATCTAAGTCTGCAAATCTTAGAGAAATAAAAACGAATATTAGTAGTGAGTACACCATTTCAGGCATCAGAAGAGTGTGCGGTGTAGTTATTTGTGGCACCACAATGGCTGCTTTCAATTCAGGTTCCTTTTGTTAACCATCCTAGTTTACCATAACTAAATCTACTAGGCTCGCTATGTATATTGTAATTGTTACCATACAATACTTGCGTGTAGGAAAACGTCAGTCGTCTGGTAGATTTCGTGATTGGTTGCCGGATTTCTTTACCTTCATCTTGAGACACAGGTTGAGCGCACTTATGTACTCCTCACCAGCCAACTCTTCGTCCTTCAGTTGAGAGAAACAGCATTTTCGAGAGGGCAGCTATTCTTTTTCGAAGATGGACATACATGTCGGTAATGTACTCGTAGGGGTAAACATCCTTCCGGGTCAGCAGATCTACAACGCTCTCTCGCGTGGTTTCTTCGACAAACCAAGAGGATTTTAAACTGGAGTCCAAAGCCGCCTCAAGAATCGAGAGCTCTTATGGTGTTTGACCAAAGTATCCAGCGAAGCTTTAAGGAAATTCACGCTGTCTATGAATTGAAGGCTTGTCCCGCTATCTAACCTCTTGCTCGTCATACTCTGAAAACGCTCGGCATTCCGACCGTTAACATCGACTTGTCCCTTAAGCATGCGCACTGCGGGCACGTGAAGATGCGTGTCGTACCCTTCTAGACCGTGGAATACGAATGAGATGGTTCTTTTTTCTCGAGCGTTGAGATTACATTTCAAGTGAGCCGGTCCTCTATATTTTTACGCTAATATGACCGTGATCCCAAACTTTACTGTTGGGGTCGCCATTCGAAACCAAAAAGGGGAAGGGTTTTCCGCAATAGTGACAGATTTTGGCCTCTTTGTAACTGACCTGTTCGGCTGGGGAAAGATTGAGGGGTAGTATCCTTTTCAACTACTCGTTATACTGTCGCGCTTCTTTCTTCATGCGTTGATAAAAAACTTCCACCGAATCTTCTCCCAAGTAGTAGTCTCGATTAATGATCTCCCTGTACTGACTGATCACAACGTAACCGAAGCTACAAGGCGCGTGTCGATGAATTCGGGTGGTCGAGCTCGTCGATGGTCTGGGTTGAGCGGTGTGGATGGGCAGGAGTAGACCCTCAAAGTTGGCATAGATGATCCGAGGAAAGTGGTTTTGACGGTTAAAATGTCGAAACTCGAGAAAGTTGTCTCCCCGAGCCTTAAATCGGAGAGCTTAAGGATTGATTTTGACGCATTCGTTTTGGTGAACTAAAAGCATCCATTTCATTCCAAATCCTGCGAGACAGTTTCGGCAGTAGTATTTGGCGTGAGTCCCCGAGCTTCGATAATGTAAAAACGTAGCGATGTCCATAATGGTGTAGTAATGGGTGTTGTCCGTGCCACTCAACGAGAGAAGGTCGATGGGTAGTCATCGTAGTTCTTGGAAACTCTTAGCGGTTACAGTCCATCGTCATCGTTAAAACCAATGATGATGATCGAGAGATCGTTCAGCTTTTCAAATTTTTCAATTTCCTCGAACTTGGTCAGGTAAGAGAGAGAGCTTATGTCGAGCACGTCTTCGAGCTCTTCGTAATCTTCGGGGTAAGTTCTGTCTAACCCCAAACCTGATGATAGCGTTGAGTATAGAAAACATTTTGCGTCGTTTATATTTTGAACGTTTACTACCGATTTCGCCTTGGCCTCGAGTTTTCTAGGGAGTGGAACATACGATGAAGCTCGCAGCGATCGATACTCCGCCACTCTGATGATCAAGTTGGTGATTCGTTTTGTAGCCCAACCACTTCCTTCCCTGGCATAAATGTAGATGGTTTCTTGAATTTTGCAGAATGCTTCGTCCAATACAGCGGGAATGTCGTTCGGGTTGTATAATTTCGAATACCTGGACCAAAAACCCGTCTCCGACAATGTATCGTTTCTAAAAAATTCGATTCCCAAACAAAGTTGCACCTTACAATTAACCATCTGATTCAGACAAATAACTAGCAGATATTGCAAAGCCACTTGTGCAGAAAGGAAGAATCGAAGCGGGTCGCCGAATTCATCCGACAGTGGCATTTTGTGTCTTCGGTGACAAAGTCCATGCGTTCGTGAAAGGCAGTGATCATTGAGATAATCGGGTAAATCGTCTACGAAACAAGTGCATTCTTCCCAGTAGGAGGGGTGATTCGAACGAAGATGGTTTCACAGCAAATGCTGTGTACGGAAAGTTTCTCGGCAATAAATGGAGGTGAAAACGGTTTTATTTCCATTTCTGAAACGAGAAATCCTTTTTTTTTAGTAACGAGGAATAAAAAAACATACAGTACAACTTCAGATTTTTACCTTTTTTAAAAAAAATATTCAGGAACAAAAACGTTTTATTCTTTTTTATATTGAGGAACAAAAAGTTGGAAGGAAAGGGAAAAAAATTTCTTGAACCGAAATTTTTTTTAACGAGTGCCATTTCATTTCAGACCGATAATATCCAGCTATTAGAAGTTTTAAAAATTCCTCACATTTGAGTACTTAGAGGATAAACTGCTAATGTTATCAGTCCAGCTATTATATTTTGAATCATATCCCTTCCACTTGACGAAGTAGAGCATTTTCCTATCTGTCTCTTTCTTTCGTCTTAATACTTTAACCACTAAAAATAAATTGGGAACGAGAGTTTTTTGAATTTCTTGTTCGTAGAAACCTCCGAGCACCGGTTCGTTCAATTCGTCTTTTAATAGATAAGTAACAAGTTTGGTTTTTTGTACTTTGCGGATCGTGAAAACTTCATTAGTAAAATTTTGTAAATACCCTTTATCAAAAATTTTCTTAACTTTAGAAATTCTGACTTTATTTCCTATGACAAATTTGAGTTTTTTCAACGATAGTTTCGGTTTAATTTTCAATGACGATTAGTGACGGCTGGGTACTTCCCTCGGTTTTAGTTTAGTTGTACAGTGAACTGTGTCATTGTACCGTGAAACAAACTCATCAATAATGTGTATCCATTGGTAGTTCCCCTGCTTGGTGAATTGTTTTCATATGCGAGTTTTCAGTATTCTGTTCAAACGTTCTACAACGCTCACTTTCTTCTCAGAGTGGGTAGAGTACAGGTTGATGTTGTGACACTTAAGGAGCGCTTTAAAGTTTTTATTGTAGAATTCACTGCCTAAATCAACTTGTAAATTTTTAGTGGGTGTCGTTCCTTCAAGTATCTTTTTAAAGGCTTCCGTAACGACTACACCGGATATTGATTAAGGGGAATGGCCCAAGAAAAATTGGATATGACGTTAATGCAAGTTAGTAGGTAGTTAAATCCTTTATTTACGTTAGAGTAAGGTATCATTTCCACCAAGTCCACTTGCCATAGATCATTCAGACTCCACACAATCACTTTCCGCCTCGGAAAATGTTTCTGCGTCGGTTTGAGGAGTTCGTTTACGAGTTGGTCTATTTCGTTATTTTTTCTTCCCATTCCGAACTCGAGCTTCGTCACCATGATTTTTTTAATGATTGCAGCGGCTAATTTCTCTCTCCAAGAGGTCGAAGGATCCTTACGTACTTTTTGAGCTTTAGATATAAGATTTTCATCGGCGACGTGCCGTTCGTTTAAATTTGAGCTTTTTGAGTAGACGATGTCGTGTTCTTTACACGCCTTATCCAGTTTATTTATTCCTGGATCCCCTCTAGCTAATCTCTGGTTTAGTTTTGTTCCTGGTCCGCAATATTGATATCTGGGTAAATGTACTTCTACCGGTAAATAGTCTATGATTTTTTTTATGATTCCTTTCCTAGACTTGATGAAGGAGGCTCTTTTCGTTCCGCACACTTCACAAAAGTAGACTTCCATGCTCCTGTTATTTTTCGATGTAATAATAGTAGGAGGTTCGGGCCGGTTAGGGTGTAATGTTTACATTTCACACAATACTTCATCTTGGCCAATTTCTCTTTTTTTTATTATACATTTTTTTTTTATCGTAGACCTAAATTCTGATAAGCGTTCTTTTGTCTCGAGCGGTGATGACCCGTCGTTGTTCCAATTCCGATAAAATTTCTATCATTTTCGTTCCTGTGACCGTCGTGACCCGCTCGGGCTGACCCGTACACAATTCTCACTCTTTCGATCAGGTCGATAGGGTCATCGTAATACCTGTAATCCACCTTGCTCCGGGTTTTTTATACTATACTAGTTCCCTTTTTCTTCATTTTCATATCCTCCCAGATAGGACCGATTATCGACACGTACTTGGTACTACGATTCGACTTAGGTTTTCGAGTGCCCGGATCGTTGTTTTGGTAGAAAGCGTGCGTGTTTTTTCTAAAGAGAAGCGTAACTCGTCTTGACTTCGGGAGCGTACGACGGCTCCTTCAAATCCTTAAAAACCAGCAAACTCCAAAGTCCTCGTCTTCCCGTGTACTGATTACCATCGACCACTATGTCGTTCTTGACTATTTTTACGGGTTTATTAGCGATGCTCATTTCTCCAGTTTTAATGTGATATTGCAGTCCGAAGACAGGATCGGTCTCTTTGGAATATTGGAAAAATTTCATCAGGAAATATTTTGCCGTTTGGCTAATGACTTGGCCAGGTAACAGATTATCCAAAGATCTGAGGGTTGGGAAATTTGGAAGTTCTGGACATGCGTCTGTTTTGTATTGCCGAAAGTGTGACGGTGACTTTCAAACCTGTACTGATAGATGTATATTCGGTTCGTGTAGCTGGAGCGGGAGTCGAGTATTCGGAAAGATTGGGATCTCGCGCTATCGGTGTTGAATGCGCGACGGAAGGTTTCGGCAATTCAAACTTCTCCGTAACGTTCACCTTGGTTTCCCACTCTTCACCATCTTCATCCTCGGATTTATAAGTTTTTTTTATGGGAGTAATAATTCGTTTACGTTTTAGTCGTATTCTCGTTGGAAAACCGGCAATCGCTTTCGCAGGACTCGCTATGGGTGGTGGATTAACAACGGCAGGTTTCAAAGTACTAACGACGGGTTAAAAAAATTCTTGTAAAGATTCTTCTTGATCTCGTTCGTCCAAGCGTTGATTCAAATATTTTTCCGTAAATTTTTTTTGAGATTCACTATTTAACGTTTCTTTTCCATGTTATCTTTATTCTTTCGTTTGTTTTTATCATCAAACGAAAACGTACGTTTATAACGTCCCTCGTTTAACGTTTTATAAACGTTTTGTCCAACGATAAAAACCTGTACGGATCGTCCCGACACGTTCTGCACAACATTTTAAACTCCGGAAATTCCAAGTCCGGACCGACGTGATTTTCGTATAAATGTTTCAGGTTTAAATCGTCCACGGGAAATACGACTAATAAGTTGGTGTTATCTCTAACCACTTGTTTGGGAATTCTGGTGTAAGACTGACTGCAATAAAAAAACGTCAACGTTAGAATGACGTCCTTGAGCGAAGTAACGTTCTATGATTTTTGTTTGTCTAAAAGAACATCGTCAAAATCCATGAGATTACGAAACTTGATCTCCAACTCCTAGGGAGGAATTAAATCATTTTGAGAGTCGTGAAAACCCACTATCTAACGCCCTACGGTTCCCTCAATTTCGGAAAATATAAAGCTCAGTATTTCGCTTGATACAGAGTTTTGCTGTACCTGTATAATCTGTTGTAATCCAACCATCCTTCGTTTCAGATAAAATTAAACAGTAAGTTCGTCTTCCCGCAGTTTGCCGGTCCTATAATCAGGCATCTGATGTTTGAAGGTAGAAATGGGTGATTTTTGGGTTTCTTGATCAGCATATCAGAATCATATCAGATCAGAATATCCATTGTTTTTTCTTATTCATAAATCAAACTCAAAAAGTCTTTATCCGAAAACTTTTCGTTGGATGTATTAGATTCGACGACTCCGTAATCTACATTACACCAAAGTTTTACGGTTCTGGGAGCCTCGATGTACTTTTACAATTTTACAATTTTGTGTAATTTTACCATTAACTTCCGACAAGGACATACTTCCGCACGGAGAAAAGTTAAACCACGGTTTTTCTACAACGTTTTGTTAGGTTTTCCTTTAGTTTTGTGGATGTTGTTGTACACCCACGTTCTGAGACATAGCGGCTTATCCAACTCACCGTCTGCCTTTTGACAGAATGGGTAGCAGGTGGAATCAGAGTTCGAAAAATTGGGGTAACTGAACATCGTCAATGAAACGGGTTTCTGCTCGTCGGTTTCAATTTCTAATTTTTTGCAGATGTATCGTTTAAGATTTTTCATCGCATTTTGAGATTCGAGGTCCGACGGAGAAATCCAACCTTTACACCTGGAACCTTTGTTCGAAATTAGAGAACCTATTCCTCTTAAATCCTCGAAATATATGGAAGGAGACAAGACTCACTTTACTCCCTTTTTTAAATCCGTCGCATTCTCCGTTCTAACTTCAAGAGAATTTGATTGCAACAGACTTGAAAGATTTCCGTGCCAGGTAGATTGAGACATTTTTGAAAGTTCTTATTCCTTTTGTTTATATATATATAAAAGAATCATCAAAATGCCAGTTAATAAATTTTGAAACTCTTTGAAACGAACGCAAAGAGATGTGAAAGGAGCTCCAGGTGCAGGATTTATACTAGACCTGAACCATGATTACGACATGCAGAATAAGTGACTTACTAAAGTCGGAGCTGCTATAGAACCCGAAGATGTCGCAATTTATTCCCAGTTTACCAAATAAGAAACCGACGTAAAAAAATTTTAAGCCGACATAGGATTGAAGAAAGATGCGGATGGACATTTTAACGCTGAAAAGAAACGTATTAAAGATCTCGAAACTCCCTCGCAATCTAATTATGTGGCGACTATGGATTACGTCGATTCAAAAACTGTATTGGACATGCGAATGAATCACTTAATTAATCTAGCTGTTGGTATAGATCCCAAAGATGCATTGAATTATTCTCAGTTGATAGATGTAAAAAATTTAAAAACTACATTGGAGGAAAGTGCCGATGGTCAACTTGACGCGAAAGATAGACGAATCAAGGATCTGGCATCTCCGCACAATCTAAAGATGCAACAAATAAAGAATGTGTCGACGCGAAGCTTCTTGTCATAAACTAAGTGGAAACCAAACTCGGTTACGCTTTGGAGGAAGATCACGATGGCTTGCTTGATGCAAAAAATAAACGAATCAAGGACCTTGCATCCCCCACACAATCTAAGGATGCTGCGAATAAAGAATACGTCGACGCGAAGCTTCTCGGTATAAACGAAGTAGAAACCAAACTTGACATTGCCTTGATCATGGGTTCTCGTGAAATATTCTACGCAAAAAATAAACGAACCGGTAACCTGGCGAGTTTTTCTTCGAGTTCTTACAAAAGGCTACAAAATAATCAAACTTCAAACGTCGTTGAATGAGGATGAGCATGGGGTATTCGATGCAAAAAATAGACGAATCAAATCTACGCTCCCTCCAACCACGGAAAACGTTGTGGCTACTAAGGGTTACGTCGACAGTCGAATGGTTAATTTAAACATAGAAAAAAAAACTCCACCAGGAGGAAGCCAAGAATCATTTTGAAAACGTCGGTTTTGTGATGAAAAGGTATATAAATCCACGTATCGACTGTATAGTTACTTTTCGCGGAACTAGTCCTTACCCTAAAGGTCACTTTTTTACGTGTATCAATAACTATCCTCACCAATACTACTTATCAACATCCGGTTATTATATCCTGGGAATGAGTATAACAAGTAGCAGAGACCAAATACCTAGTTTAAATCCTCCATATATAAAGATACGGTGTTTAATAACTAGGTTTTTGGATTTGTCGAAAAGTGTACCCAAAGATGAAGGATTTCAAGTTTATCTCGATCTTGAGAGACTTCTCCAACCATCAACTCTTAAGTATAACGGAAATACCGATCATTGTGAACGAAGGTCGCATGATTTATATAATGGCTTATACAGCAAGCATGCAGGATAAAGATTACCAGCTAGATATATACCTAACCAAGACTCGCTGTATGACATGGCCAAAGCAGAAACCCTTTACCAATCCATATAAAGAACAATGGGGATAACCGAGTTAAAGAGCTAACCGTCTTAAAATATCTTGGTAATCATATCCCTTGCACGAGAAACTTAGAAAAAATAAACAGAAATTAGCGCACAATGTTTGATTAAAATTTTTAACCCTGTCATAATTGTATTTAACGGGACCCAAATACTCCGAAATGGATGTCTGTGGCTCGAGGATGCCGAAACTGTCGAAATAACAGGGTATGTCAGTAACTGTCGAGTAAGCCACCTGTAAGACTTCCGTTTTCATCGTGAAAATTTTCGAGAATAACAACGCAGCATTCACCACGAGGTTTAGGCTTTAGTAGCAGGCGATCCTTGTTGAAAGTACCTCTGTATTTAGGAATTTTCAAAACTTTGACCAATCTATTTAAATCGAGATTCGTTAACAGTTTAGTAAAATCGATCAGACCTTCACTGGCCTTAGAAAGAGCCCTTTGCCACGATTCGTTTTTTTTTTCTTTTTACGTTTCAACCCCAAACCCTCCATCTTCTTGTTATGTCTCACCATTTCTTCCATTACCTTAGCTTCGTTCTGACTGTTTTTAACTGCGGCGGCGATACCGGCGGGACCTCCGGCTAGACCGCCTACACCGGCTAAGATGGGTCCCAGCAATGGCAACAATGGTAAAAACCCACCTCGTTTCGCGATCTTTTTTCTTTTCACCCTGCTCCGTTTTTTCCGATTTTACTTGTTTTCGTTTTTTGTTTCACCATCTCTCTTTTTTAATAAATCACTTCGACTTTGCCTTTATTCAATTTTAAACTCATTTTTCTATCACCGATCAACAGCGCGTGACACGTCGTGTTAGCTGGAACCTCAGCATTAAATTTCAACTTTACTTGTACGTCGACTATGCCGGACTGAAGTCTCTCCGATTGCTTGGAACAGTCCAAAACTACTAGAGGAAACATCTTTTAAAACTGCACCGAACCGATACACAAGTCCCCGACATCGTACAAACCGCGACTAAACTCTTCAGCCATTCTATACAGGATCGAGTATTCTCCAGTAGCGCAATTTACGTTCAAGTCCAAGAACGGGTAATGCTCGGAATTTAAAGTTACGTGAGCATCTTGAAGACTGCAGTGATCGAATACAGCAGGATTTTTCGTTTGCGCGTCTTTTCTATCAGTCTGCAGAGCTAGAATGACCCACCTCGGTTTTTCGACGGCCGAAGTAGTAAGCACGCGCCATGTGAAACTAATGCTCTGGGGAAGTACACAACTATCGTAATGCCAGTGCCTAACACCCAAGTCCACGTTCATCCCACCTTCTATGTAGCTAAAAAGCCTGAGTTTTTGCTCTTCGGATGTGGTTACGTGCGGTACGTGCCACGAAACGCTACTCAATTTGACTTTCCCAACGGCTGTTGCAGCTGCCTTGAATACAGCGTCGTCATTGCTCGCCCTAGACAACGTTAGGATATGCTTAGCACCGTACAGCAGCTTGTCATAATTTTCGAAAAAATCCCGTGCAGTGTTTTAAAGGAATAGCGAACGAGAAGCTTCCTTTGGGATTCGTCTCCTTTACGATGATGTAATGCCGTAATTTGAATCCGATGTTATCGTCCAAACTGACCGCGGAAGATTCTGCCGCTTCTAACGCCCAGCAGTTACCCAGCAACGACACTTGATCGGTCGAGTCAAACGTAAGGAGACCTTTCATGAGTCCCATAACCGGGGTAATTTAACTCGTCCCCTAGCTTATCCCCCAAATGATATTTAATGCTGGAAAACAGGTACATGGAACCATTATTACGAGCGACACTACGTCCGCATTGGCAAAACTAGAACCGTCGGCATTCAGTAACCTGCCTTTAATCAGAAGATAACTATTCGCGATGTGTAGGAACAAATCCTGGTTTTCGATTACGATTCTATTTTCCGAATTGACGTTGTTTAGATTTGTTCCTACTATCGGATTATATTCGTGAAATGCGTAGCTCTCCACGGAAGAATCTTGTTGTAAAGATTCGTTTAAATCGAGGTAATGTTCCGTTAAACTCATCTTCTCGCTCTCGTTATAAATTTGATGAATGCTGCGTTATTTGCCCCTCATTGATTATTATATACGACGAATCCTTTTCTAATTATTCTTTTTTTTTCTTTCAAATACTAACATTCTTTTTTTTAATATGTACAAAATTATTTTTTAGACCTCAGATGGATTCTGATGGTAAGGGTTTCCCCATTTAAATTTATCATTTCGTTATCTTGAGAAGTTAACCAAACACGAATATGACAAATCTTGTCGGTAGTTACGGGAAGGTAAATTAAATTTTGAGAGGAAATTATCATCTTATAACCCGGCGGCACTCCCGGATAAAAAGCGTATATGCAAGGTTGAGTGTCGTCATTCACGTTGGAAGACCCGATTATGTTTGTATGAACGAAAATTGTGAACCCCATTATATCCACGGATTTTTGACCTTGCTGAGTTTTAGCTTTTTTTCCTTCTTTTTTTGTTATTAATCTCAAAATATAATTAAAAAGAGTTAACTTTTTTGTTTTACTTCGAAATTTTTGAATCGTGATCAGATACCCGGTCCCTGGGGAAGCTAAATAGTACATCCGGTCCTACTAGGTGCTAAATAGTATACCTGCTCTTAGGGGGTGCTAAATAGTTCACCCAGTCCTAGGGGGTGCTAAATAGTACACCTGGGCCTAGAGGGTGCTAAATAGTACACCAGGACCAAGAGGGGTGCTAAATATTACACCTGGGGCTAGAGAACACCTGGACCTGGAGGGTGCTAAATAGTCTGGTCAAGCCATTAATACGTGAACGGATTTCTTAAGCCTAAAAATGTTCAAAATATACATTAAGGCTGTAAATCAAAAAAAGAAATTGCGATGGTTGTTGACCAGTTTAAAAAAAACGCATTTTTAACCATCCAATCATTTCAACGCTGTGATAGCCAATTTCTTATAATAAAAAAACGTGTGAAACATACATTAAGGTTGTAAATTTGTAAAAGAAAAGCTTCCACTCGCTGAAATTTGCAGCAACCAGTTAAAAAAATAACGCATTATTTTAGACCTAAGAAATACGGTGTTACAGCAGTGTTGACAAGATAACATTGCTTTTGACTGACACTTTAATCCAATGTACCCTGCAGCTAGCTAAACAGCAGGTAATGATCAATTACTTTTTAAATAACTTTAGAAACATAAAATAGTCAAGTAGTTGTACTTTACTTACCAAAAAAGTAAGAAACTTGCAAATATCCTTAGACGGACCAACCACTGCGGCAGTCGTGATGCATGACTAATTTCCCACAGCCGTCATGGTACACGCATCAGCCTACACCCACTTACCTCGTATGACTGAAGCAGGAAGTAAAAAATTATTGTCCTGTATTACTGCTAATTCCGTTTAAATTGGCACCTCCCTGTAAAGAATATTCGAAAACCCGCATGTAAAAAATATGAAAGCTCATTTAGCATGTACCACGATCACCGGCAGTGATGTCAGAGCCACATCCACCGAAAGTGACATCATGGGGAGGGTTCGTTCAGATTGACGAAAATGAACAATGTAGCAGAGCCACTTTCCCACCATCCTCCAGGTCGATGAAAACGAAAAAAAAGTTAACAAAAAGCACTTTCTGGCCATCCTGCAGATTGACAAAAACCGGAAGTGACGTCCACACTTTGATCACGTGACTGAAAGTTACGTCTTTAACCGCACTATGATGTCATAAGTGCGGGTCACGAAGGTAGCAAAAGGATGCAAAAAAAGTAGCAAAAGGCGTTTTCTCACCATCCTGCAGATCGATGAAAACGAAATAAAAGGGGGACAATGACGTCGCCTCCCACCTACCTCCAGATTGACGGGAAAAAAATAAAGTAGCAAAAGACACTTTTCCACCATCCTTCAGATGGAGAACGAAAAAAGGTACCAAAGGCACTTTTCCACCCCCCCTTCCCAGATAGACAAAAACCGAAAGTGACATCATTACCCGCACTTTTCATCACCTGACCGGAAGTGACACCCCCCCCACTTTAATCACATGACCAGAAGTGGGGGTTACGGAGGTAGCAAAAGGATGCAAAAAAGTAGCAAAAGACACTTTTCCACCATCCTCCGGATCGATGAAAACTGGAAGCCCCACTTTTTATCACGTGACCGGAAGTGACGTCCCCACTTTGATCACGTGACCGGAAGTCGGGATAATGATGTCACTTCTGGTTATGACGTCACTTCCGGCTATTACGTCATTTCCGGTTACAACGTCACTTCTGGCTGTGACGTCACTTCCGGTTATGACGTCACTTCCGGTTGTGACATAACTTCCATTCGGGGTGGATGGATGGAGGGACAACCCAATTGCATACTGTTTCACTTTTCCGTTACTTTTCGTATGTTTAGAGTAGCTGGCTGAACTATCGCTCCTCAAGACATACGTATTAAAGATGCTTTTACTTTAAAATATTTACTTTCCAACACAGCATGTAGCAGTCCTTTTAGGATTGGTTATTGTTTCATTACTGATATTCCATTTTAATATTTACCGATTATCTATCTCTGGTCCTATTTGTTTTGTTATAACATCATTTTTTTAGCAAAATTGTCCTTCTCCCACCCGAGATAGCCATTACAGTTTACAAGATTGGCTATTTGACTGTTCCACTTTTTCTTTTATTAAAAAATATTCTTTAAATTATGTCTTAATGGTGTGGAAAAAACTATCATTAAATGTGTGTGCTTAGAGTAAAATGGTCCAATAACGGTTTTGTTAAGTTTTGCAGAAATGTCGAATGAAGGTTTTGTTTTATATTACTGAAACATCATCTCACCGAAAATTACTGCAAAATAGGTGATTTACTTTCCCAGAGTGCTATTACGATTCCAACATATAACGATCGTTTCATAAGTCCACAATCCATTTTATCGATTTGTGAGTAGTTGTTTCACAACACCGAGGTTCAAAAAACTAAGCTTATTCTCCCTGTTACACAGAATTTGTACATTCGGAAGGTAGCATTAATATAAGTACATTAATATAAATGTAGGTTTGTGGTTCTAATTAATTCATAGATATCAGGAATGGAGAAGGAGGAATATGGTACGGGTAGTGGGATGCAGTACATTTGCATTTCGTGTCAGACAAAAATTGGATACCATTAATTCTATTCACATGGCCTTAGGCTGTGAAGGTTACGTCTGTTGCATGGCATTATGTTAAAATTTTTAAAGTCAGAAACTGTTCAAAAGTATACTGGATAAATCGCATTTTCTACATGTAGCTTGCTAGGTGAGCAGATAAAAGTTAGTTTTCAAAAGCAGGTTTACGCAAATAGATTACCTGCCTTAACCTTGTGAATAAGTTTGTGTTTGTGTATGGATAAAAAAGTTAAAAGTTAAATGTGTGTGTGGTTTATGCAAACGGATGACATGCCTTGTGAAAGCTGAAAGTAAAATGTGCAAGGGTTACCGGAAAACTGGCCTGCTAAACAAATGAAGTAACCCTCTATCTTACGAGAAGAAGTAAAAGGTAAAATAACTCTTTGTTAAATACTCTTTCAAGTTGCAGTATAAAAAATTATTCTGCAGGTCTTGAAGATTGGTCCAAAGTTTGTCTCTGACTGACAACTACCCTGCAAGTATGTGAAATGACACGGGAATCTAATTTTTGGCTATTTGTTGTTGGCTTGTTTACCTAAAACAACATGTCACAATAATCAGCGTTACAACACAGACAAAACTTGTCCGTATGTTCCTCACCATACGTGCAATTAAAAAGGCAAACCTAGCTTAATTTTTTAGCGTTACCTTTTAATTTTAGGTGAGATGGAGTCCATATGGTGTGTAATGCTGTTTTAGATAACCAGGATCGACAACAACATGACAAAAATTAGATTCCAGTATCATTCCATGTACTTACAGGGAAGTTGTTGGTCAGAGACAATGTTTGGATTAATAATCACAAGTTGAATCTTTGCTATATAAAATCTTTGTCGTTGTATAACCACATACAGATGGACGTGCTCTGAGCACATATTTACACTCTGTGAATACTATTAGTAGCAGCTAAATAAGCACTTTTTCAAGTTTACACCCCTATTTAGTCGTAAATGAATTTGTAAAATTACACAAATAAAAAATATACATTTTAGAAAATTTAAATGACAGGCTGTGTATGTAAAGTATCCCAATATTGGTTCAGAAAATTTGCTGCTTTCCTGATCGTATTGTTTGATATAAGTATCAAACTGTCTCTAGTGACCACACACCGTGCTCCTTAACTTGTGTTTTGTTAACCAAGGAAGATTCATGTGGTGAATGTCGTAAGGGCAATGCCTTTATACGAAATGCCTTGGAAATGAGGTAATATAAGGCAATAACTTTATTGTAATACTCTAGAAATGTAGTAATACAGGGCAATACCTTTATTGTGGAAATACCTTTATTGTGGCAATACCTTTACCGGAGAGTTTTTTTTTTGTTAAAATTCAACCTAACGCACTACCGTTGGTTTTGCGTTCTTCCTTTCGAAATATTCAGATGCTCTGGGTTAGTTAATTACCTCACAGTTTTTTTTTGCGTAATGAAAGCTTCTTAAAATTCAGAACTTTCCACCTATATGCCAAATCTTATTTCGGTGTTCTGTTGGGGACCAATGGAAGCCAATTGTATGAGAAACTCAGACACATTAAATGGATAAATTTTGATGGCTTCTACATTGGCTCTTCCAGTCTTAACCTTGAGTATCACCTGGATACCTATAAGTAGTTGTCCCTGGATATTGTTACAGATCTGAGAGGTTTTATACCAATCTCAAGGTATCCATACATTGAGAAAAACTTGGGACAAGTGCTCTTCGCCCACTTACTATAGCAAAAAAGTGTTTTGCTTATTCTGATGTCGCAACCCTAGTGTGGGCGTTCAAAGTTTATGCACGCCCTATCTTGGAATATGCCAGTCAGGTCTGGTCACTATTGTTGTGGCAGGATATTGATGAACTGGAGGTGGTTCAGCGTTAATTTACGCACATCTTACACGTTTTCATGGGTACTTACCTAGGGTTCAATCAGGTTAGGCTGAAGCCCCTGGAGTTGTGCAGACTGTGTGCGGATCTCACTCTGAGCATTCGTGTCCATAGGGTCTTTGATCTGCCATTTTTCTAGGTTTCTTCAGTGGTCCATACCGACAGCTACTCTCTAAAATTAATGGTCTCGGTTCTCATACTGTATACGGCACTTCTTTTCCAATCGTGTGGTCAAGCCTTGGAACTCACTTCCCACGGATGTGGCCGGAGGCCCTTCTGTCGGCCCTTTTCAGATATTGTTAAAGTGTCAACCTCTCTCTTGTTTTCTTAAACGCACTTATTACTAATAGCATCAATGAAAGTGTGCCCTGCTATAATCCTTACCCTAATGGCTAAAAGTTCTTATTATTATTATTATTTTAACATCTGTTTGTGTTTACACAACCTATATTATGCATACCATTGTCCTCTGTTTAATGTGATTAAATTTTCAGAAAATTTATGAAAAAGGATATGTATTAATGAGAAAAACGGAAAGCAGGATGTAAATGACGGAAGATGTAACTTCCAAAGGTTATTAACATATTTACATGCGTAGAAGTACGGGTACAAGTGGCTAGCGCACAAAGTCACTCCCTTTATGGATGAGCAACTAGTGTTAATCAACAAGACCCCCAAAATAATAGAATAATAATGCTAGATTTGGTTTTCATTGATAATGAAATTGCTTTCCATTTTAACGCAATGGTTTGGTTTTAATTGTAAATTTAAATTGAAAAAGTTGATTTTATGCTCTAGTGTTTGAACTATTTGAATTATTAGAAAAATATACTTCACTTATGTTACTTTTTTTACAGTCTAAATGTTTTTTCAAAAAGAGTAATCATGAAGGCTATAGTCCACTGAATTCTGTTAATTGAAATCTAATTTCCTTTTTGATTTAGACACATCTTTAGAATCTCTTTCATTAGCTACTACAATTTATCTCTTGAAGATCCTGCCCCTTATCAGGTCAAGTCTGCACCCCTTGCAACAGCAATCCTGCAATTTAACGAAGCAGTATTTAAATATACGAATCCAATACCTCCATTTTCAGCTCTCCGTTTCTGTAAATTCACCCGTTAATACCCCATGTCATGTGTTAACATCCCCAATCACACCTGTAACACAAATTACAAATCAACTGGATGAGAGTAGCAAGACTAGAGTCAAGACTTGGGCTAAGACTATCTCTCAGCCATCGCGAGCCCATAAGTATCTTTTGTGCATAGTGGAGAAAAGTGCCCCCAGTCAAAATTCATAAACCGCTTTATATTGACAGTCAAATTCAGTAGTCTTCTGATGCTGTTACAAAACAGATTAACCGTGAAATTCCATCAACCAGCGGACTGTCAAAATACATAAAAATCTAGGACTACCAAAGTAAATGAAAATGTAATCTGTGTTCAATCTGAATCCGAGCAGAGAGGAAGACAAAATGGATGTGACACAGTGCCTAGTTCTCCTTTAATCTTTGATCCCCTGAAAATAGACCAAATACGTTGTCATATTACCTTGACCATTGGGGGAGGGAAAATTTTCAGCAAGTCGTATCATTTCATGGCGTGATTTGGGGGGCCATGAAAAAATATTGCACAAGATTACTTTCAATAAAAAAAATTTAACTGTACAACAGCACGAAACTGAGCCGTACAAAATGCATGAAACCTCAACGTCGAAGTTGTTAAATAAAAAAAACCTTAAACAAACCTAAAAAAAATGTTCTTTTTTTAAACTGAGCCTACTTCTTTATCCCTGAGGACAAATTTCCTATGCTTCTTAGCCGAGTAAACATGCAAAACATTACGAACAATACAAAGTAAACAATTTTATTAGTAGGAAGCTTGAAAACAATGAAAATGAAACTAAGGGTTACATGAGAGCAAACGAAGGAACTGTGACAAGACGATTTAAGCTGCAATTCTTACCACCGCATAATCCTGCAATATTTAGGAAAAAAATTGTAACAACCCGAAGACCCCCTTTCCCACCTTTATCCTAACCACAAAGACAACATAATAGAGAAAAACCTACAAAATACTTCTCCTATGCAAATATAAAAGTTTACCACCTCAAAAATCCTAAACCCTTTCCCCAATATACGTAACCTGAATCATGCAATTTCAATCGCGCACAACATGCCATAAATCACTGAAAAATGAAAAAGAGGGGGTGTTGAAAAAAATACATACGGCAAATTGAAAGCTGGAACTCGTTTTTCTTATTTAACCAATTCTTTAACATCAAAAGCTGACCCACATTCTTCCTCCCTCTCCAAAAGAACCAAAAGAAAAATCCAAAACCACAATACAGAGAGATCCCCAATTATATCGAAATATTAATTTTAAGGACAGTTTACCTCAATTCAGTGTTAGTCGGGGTGATATATGTCCCTCACGGGTTCAATTAACGATGGAAAGCTAGGAGTGGTAGGTGAGTTAGGGTTATGGCCTGCCTTACATACTACTAAAACACACTCAACACTGGAATGTATGGAACAATTGGGTGACATTTATTTGTTGAACCAGGAATTGGCTAGCAATACAATTTGCAATCCTATTACTTCTGAATGATATATTAACTTTATACAATAAATGTATCGGATCGCCTTGAAATCATAAGTTGGTAATCAAATCTTCGTGAACGGTAATCGATGCTGAAGTAAACTGATATGAGAAAACACCGCTGCACAATTCTTTTGTTCAAGGAAAATAATCCTGGTAGTTTGATTTCCGAATGTCGAATAAACACATCCAATAAATTCCTAGCTAAGGAAATATAAGAAAAACGCGCCACCTTAATAAAAACCAGGAAGTGGAGTCAACCGTAGGAGCAGCCAGGTGGAGATTAAAGTGTAAATTTCCAGAATGGAGGACTTATAACCAAGACGATTGTGCAACTCACACCCCTTAAGAAAATTGGGTGACATAAGGTAAGGACTCGCTCATAAGGTCAAGGACTCGCTCATAGCCTAGGGTAGTCGGATTTTAGCGAAATAATGCACACAAAGCAATATTAGAAAGATCAGAATGTTAGTTTTCCTCTAGGATGCGGTGGAAGTCCTGGTACGTACGTGTGGAAGTTCATTATGGCCATTCAGTACCCAAAATAGTACGATAAAAAAATGGCAAAGTCCCAAAACTTGCATACGAGTACTTGCACCAACGTGCATCTGCCAAGCCCATGGTTAGAATGACAGCAAGAAAGCCAGCTCTGATATCATCACACCTCCGTCGCCAAGCTCCGTCATCATGACAAGTGACCAGATCCTGGTGCTACAATTAGTATGGGAGAGAAAAAACGTGTAAATAGCAACATAAGAATTAGCATATTGATTTAGGCAAAGAACATAAAATATAATTAACGCATGAACCAAAAATGTTTAAGTAGTGGAAAGTAATAAAATACGATGAGTATTAAAGTAAATTAAAATAACCAATAACAAAAAGGCGTAATAAGAATAAAGATTTTATTAAAACGTTTAATAATCAAAGCTGAGTGATGTACTTACGCTAAGGAAGGAAACTTCCGGCAACCGATGGGTGTCCAGAAAGTTCAGCAAAATCCTAGTAGTGGCCGAAAAGGACAAGCGACCACAAAACGCGACAATAACTCGGTTTGTGCCACTGAGCAAAACAAACAGTTTTAAGTGCAGAAGACTTTGGTACCATGTAATGTCGTTTTAGCAAGTCCTAGTCAATAATATTACAGACAAAAATTAGAACCAGTTATTAGAAAAATTATAACATTACAACTCGACATTTCCAATGTAGTTCAAGACCTGGGTACTAGTCTGTTATCATCTCAAACTCCAGCCCTTACTACAATTAAACAAGAGACTCTGGAGGTAATCCCCAAACTTAAAATTAATCAAACAGCTTATAGATCGTAGCTTATAGATATTTTTGCAATATTGCTAATCTTCAGTATTAACACAAGAATAAAAAAATGCAAATTAGAAATAAATCCGTTTGGATCAAACATTACAGCACACTCTGCTACTGGTGCACCAGAACACAGTAATTTCAACAGGGTTATATAGTTTTAACCCAATAAAGAAAGAAGCCAACAACCCGAAAATGCTTTTTGGTGCTTGCATAAAATTAAGGCTAACAAAGGAAAGACACTCCTGCGAAACTCCCATGTCTCTAACACTCGTAGATTGGGACACATTTTACGTAAAATAAAAGCATTTATGTGCAAAATATGCTTTGATCCAGCAAATCCAGTCTTAGAGTGCTGTAGCGACATTATACAGAGATAAAAAATCATGGAATGCCCTTTAAAATATGTTAGACTTTTTTTTTTTTTTTTTAGCAAAAACTGAAAATGTTAGTTATCATTTCGTTTTGTTTGCCATTGATTTATTTCCTAGAAATGCCTATGCAATGTCGATAAAATATAAATCAATATTGTGTTCATTCAAGTTTGCAAAACAATATTTCGTCACGCATGACGTTACCCCACTCGGTTTTTCTTCATAAGTATAAAGAGGTTGTCTAATTTCTTAAAAAAATTCAGAATTGATGTCTACAGAACCAATTCTGACAATAAGAAGGAATTGTTGGAAGATTAATTTCTACCATTAAAACAACACTTTAAATTTTTCATATATGGTGGTACACATTAATATATTGGAGTTCTCCTGCAAATCATGCTAGCTTAAACAACGCACACTATTCAACAATCAAAGCTGCTCAAAAAGGTGTTAGGCCCAAAAATCAGTTATATTTTTAGAGAAAGTTTTAAATCCTCTTCTTTTAGAGGAAAAAACCCAGTTACAAATTTTGCATTTTTTGTAGGAGACGCAGTGAAAATTGCTATGAAATGCTACGTTTTTACTCAAGGATTTAAATTTGGCTCGAGTCATGAAAATTCAAAGTGGCCAAACGCTTTCCAACGAGACCATTTGGAATATACGAACTGGCTGATTTAAATCGAAAACCGAATTTTATTCGTATCAAATAATCCTGTTGTTGAAAGGGCCTGATGATTTTCACGCAATTGCGAAAATAATTAGTACTAAAAAACGCTTAAGTGTATAAAATACGGATGTCAGCCTTAAAAAACTTAAAGCCCTAAAGGAACAAATATTAGAAAAACACATGTAAGCCTTCAGCGTTGCACTAATACATGTAAAAGAATCTCCAGCAATCCAAAAAACAAGTTGGAGCTTCTTTTACACGTATTAGTGCAACAATGATGGCTTACATGTCTTTTTCTAATATCTGTTCCTTTAGGGCTTTAAGTTTTTTGGGCTTACATCCGTATTTTATACGCTTAAGCGTTTTTTATCCCTTATTTTTTTCTTGTTTCATCAAGAATAACACAGAAAAGAATACTGTAATCACCTTAAAATAACTTATCAGAGAGCCTTTTCCATGGCTGATTCATTTTATGGAGCTAAGAATGACTTGTGCGCCAAATTTCATATTTTTAGCTTGATCTGTAAGAATTTGTTGCCCAAACCCCTGAGAGGCATCACCGGGGGGGGGGGGGGGGTGAAGGGACTTGGGGGTATTTCATTATTGGGATCCATGGCTGGTTCGATTTTTACTATTAAAAAAGACTTGTGTACCAAATTTCATGTTTTTAGCTCGATTTGCAAAAATTTGTTACTTCACTTAATTATTTCTGTCCAGTGCTCTACAATAATAATTGCTCTGCCGACGAGAATACTGCAGTCACATTAAAATGGTGGTTGGTGTTAATACCTACATTTTAAGCTATACGAATTGAAATCGGTTCATCGGTTCAATCTGCAGGTGGGGGCAAAAAATCCCAACAACAACATTAATAATTTTTGCCCAAAGCTCTACAGTAATAATTGATCTGCCGACGAGAATACTGCAGTCACATCAAAATCGCGTTCAAAAGGCCCTGGTCGGTGTTAATACCTACATTTTAAGCTATACAAATTGAAAATCGTTGCATTGGTTCCATCTCTAGGTGAGAGCAAAAGTTCATTTGTAGTTACATTAAAATAGCATGTGAAAGGCCCTAGGCCTTAATGTCTAGACCTACGTTTTAAGCTATAGAAATTGAAAATAGGTTCAGTGGTTCGGTCTCCAGGTGAGAGCAAAGAGCCCCAACAACAACAACAAGAACAACAACAACAACAACATCAACAACATCAACAACAAGAAATGGCCATGCTGTGGGCGCCGAACGGGTCGATTGTTGTCATTAAAATTTGTAATGCAGCGAAATAGTTACAACGCGACCCCAAATACTGAATTTCGTTGGGCTATGTGAATTCTGGGCCAAATTATAGGAGTTCAAAGTTTGGCATTTAACATGGAAATTCACATGCTTAGGCTTACATAAGGACCGTGACACAGCAATATTGGTTAAGAAGAAAAATCGCAAATTTTTAGTTAAGTGGGAAGGACACCCTACTTACTTTTCTTCCTAGATTTTAATGGGGCAGGAATGTGGTGAACTCTCAATTTTTTTAATAGTATAGTATTAATATCAACAAATTAAACTTGTTTGAAATTACTTATTTTTTTTCAGTGTTACACCACAAAAATGCTTGTTACAGAAAATATCCCTGTAACTTGCACACTACATAATCTAAATTTTTTTTCAAAGGCACACACACATGAATAGTTCACTGTTAAACCCTCAATAATTAAACCTACCCTCGTTTCAGGAACGTGCAAATGACAAATGAGCAACCTCACTCAAGTAAACCTAATCAGTGGGGAAGATGTACTCGAGTGGGAGGTTTAGCTTTTTTTTCAAAGGCACACACACATGAAGAGTTCACTGTTAACTGGTAATCCAAAAACGTGGGTCCAATAGGGAATAATCAAGTAATAATGGTAGGCAAATACAAAATACGACGCTCTGCTACACAGACAACATCACTGAGCTAACACTATAGTAGGGGTATTTGTGATATGTCACGAACAAACAACCACCACCATTCAGTCGCATAAAGTCATGCAAGAAGTAAACCCTCAAGTAAACCTACCCTCGTTTCAGTAGCGTGCCAATGACGGATGAGCAACCTCACACAAGTAAACCTAATCAGTGGGGAATATGTACTCGAGTGGGAGGTTTAGCTGTTTTTCAAAGGCACACAGTTCACTGTTAACTGTTAATCCAAAAAAAGTGGGTCCAATGGTTATTAATCTAGTAATAATGATAGGCTAGGCAAATACAAAATATGTCACTCTGCTACACAGACAACATCACTGACCTAGTACTATAGTAGGGGGTATTTGCGATACGGCACGGACAAACAATCCCTTCCCCCACCCAGTCTCATGAAGTCATGCAAGAAGTAAACCTCAAGTTTACCCTCATTTCAGGAGCGTGCTAATGACGAATGAGCAACCTCACTCAAGTAAACGTAATCATTGGGGAAGATACACTCGAGTGGGAGGTTTCTTGAGTGGAGTCAGAAAATAAGAGGGTCGAAAGTCGAGCAAACTTCATCATGCCTCAAATAAACCCCTCATTCCAGGAACCTAGACAGCCAGTGAGCAGTAGGCAAATACGTTATTGACTGACGTAAGTACATACTACGGAGTAAGGACTGATCTGCAGCAATCCAGGAGGAATACTCTGCAAATTCTTGGGGTAATTGAAGCAATCCTGGAGTGAATCTACAGCAGTTCTGGGATATTTCTGTAGTAATTCTGATGTTGTTCAAAAGGATTCCTAGGGTAATTCTTAGCTATTCTAGGGTAATTCTGCAGCAATAAAGTGGCTTTTCTACAGCAGTCCTGGAGTGATTCTTCAGTAGTTGTGGGTTAATAGGCAGCGGTTCTGGAGTATATCTGCACCGGTTTTGCAGTGTTTCTGCAGTAGTTCAGGTATGGTACTGGTGTAGTTCTGCAGCAGTTTTATAGAGATTCTACAGCAGCTCTTGGGTAAATTCAGAGATAGTTTTGGATTGATTCTTTGTGTTCTCTGCAGCATTTCTGTGTCAGCTCTTGGACGAGTTCTACAGTGCGTTTAGGTGATACAGTAAGCTTTCTTCAAAATGTCTGGTGCAGCATTTCGTCAGCAGCTCTTAGGGAAATTCTGGTGTATTTTGGGTGAATTCTAAATGTTTAACGTGCATTCGTGGTGTGTTTCTACAGTATTTCTGCAGCAGTTCTGAGGCAATTTATCATTATTAAGGTAGCAGTTTTATGGTATTTTATGTAGTAGTCTTGGTGTTCTTCTATAGTATTTCTGCAGAAAACCAGGTGTGACTGTACAGTATATCTGCAGCAGTCCTGAAGTATTTCTGTAGCAGTGCTGTGGTAATTCGTCAATATTGCTAGGATTATTTTGCAGCAATTTGCAGCAATTACTGCAACAATACTGGTGTGATTTAACTGCAGTTCTGGAATATTTCTTTAGCAATTCAGCAGTCTTGGGGATATTATGAAGTATTTTTACGTCTTTTCAACAGCATTTCTTGTGTGCGTCTGCAGCCTTTCTGCAGCAGACTTGCTGTATTTCTGCAGCAGTTTTTAGATGTTTTCTGCACCATTCCAGGTGTGATTCTGGGCACTTCTGCAGCAGCTCTTGAAGAATTTTACAGTAGTTGGGGGGGGGGACTTCTGGTGTGATTCTGCAGAAGTTCTGTGGTAGTTCTGCAACAATTTTGTGCTATTTTCTGCAGCAGTCCTAGTGTGATTATGTGTTTTTCTGGAACAATCCAAGTGTGATTCAACTGCAGTTATGGAGTATTTCTGGAGTACTCCTGGAGTAATTCAGTAGCATCTCTTGGGGATATTCTGCAGTTGTTTTATGTGTTTTGGTAGCATTTCTGCTGTTAATCTGCAGCAGACTGCAGTATTTCTGCATTAGTTTTGCGATATTTTCTGCACAAGACCAGGTGTGATTCTGGGCACTTCTGCAACTGCCCTAGAGTGATGGTACAGCAACTCGATGGAGGAATTGTGCAGTATTTTAGGGGGATTCGGGGTGTTTTCTGCAGCATTTCTGATGTGGTTCTACAGCAATTCTCCAAAACTTCAGTGGTATTTCTACAGCAGTTCTGGAATAATTCAGCAGCAGTTATGAAGTATTTTCTGCAGAAGACCAGGTGGATTCTGGGCACTTCTGGAACTGCCCTGGAGTGATGGTACAGCTCGATGGAGGATTCTGCAGTATATTAGGGTGATTCTGGGTGTTTTCTGCAGCATTTCTGATGTGATTCTGCAGGAATTCTCCAGAAGTTCAGTGGTATTTCTACAGCAGTTCTGGAGTAATTCAGCAGCAGTTATGAAGTATTTTCTGTAGCAATTCAAGTGAGGTTCTTTGGTTTTTCTTCAGCAATCCGAGTGTGATTCTGTGGTACTTCTACAGTAGTACTGGAGTGATTCAACAGCAGTTATGTAGTATTTCTGCAACAGTTCTGCAGTAGTTCATCAACATTGCTGAGTTTATTTGGCAGCAAATATGGAGCATTTGTACAGCGGTTCTGGAGTATTCTTGCAGCAAGTCTGGAGTATTTTTTGCAGCCGCTCTTAGAAATATTCTCCAGTAGTTTTAGATGTTTTCTACAGAATTTCTGGTGTGAGTCTGTATAATTTCTATAGCAGTTCTGTGGTTCTTCTGCAGCAGTTTTGTTAGATTTTTTGCAGCTGTACAGGTGTGGTTTGGGTATTTCTGCAGCAGTCCTGGAGTGATTCTGCAGCACTTCTTCGAGGAAATCTACAGTAGTTTTGGGGGGTTCTATGTGTATTCTGCAGGAATACTGTGTGATTGTGCAACATTTCAGCAGAAGTTCTAGATGTTTCCTCCCACTATATCCACGACACGTAAACTCATACCATACCATACCATACCATACCATACCATACCATACCCACGAAAAGATTACGTTGGTTATCACAAAAATCTTGCTTATTATTTACAACATGGTATGGTTTTAACTAAAATCACCAAAGGAGTCACGTTTACTGAACGGGCCCGGCTTAGACGGTACATTGACTTCAACACTACCAAAAGGAAGGATGCTACGACAGAATTTGAACGGAACCTTTACAAATTGGTTAGAGTGTGGAAAATGTCAGAAAACGTGTAAATGTTAAACTGACCGTTAATGAGACTAAGGCATTAAAATTAATGAATTCACCTACGTTGGATTATTTTGACATATTAAGTCCTGATTTGGTTCTATTCAAAATGCACAAGCCTAAAGTAGTGTTAGATAGACCTATATTTACCGGCGTAACTGTACTGGAATTATCTAAGCTTGTTATGTTTAATTTCCACTACGATTTGATTAAAGAACGCTACGGGAGCGCTGTCGGCATTTGATGAGTGATACTGACAGCTTTATGTACGAAATTTCCACTCCCGATGTTTATGCCGATATGAAGGGGGGGGGGAATTGAGGCTTAATGGCGCGTCGACAACTTGGTCATTAGCGCCAACCTCAGTCACAGTGCTGTGGTCCGGGTTGCCACTGCACCACACATTACAGAGA
Source organism: Lithobius niger (assembly GCA_023313725.1). Lineage (NCBI taxonomy): Eukaryota > Metazoa > Arthropoda > Chilopoda > Lithobiomorpha > Lithobiidae > Lithobius > Lithobius niger. The sequence goes on from JAHWFP010031970.1 coordinate 135,790, forward strand.
TATTATTCAAACCCCTAATCTAAATCTTGTCATACATCTGTACCTCCAGCAAAAATTGAAAAACACCGGACAGGAGGACAGACTTATCGCCCAATTGACGCACAATGTCATGCGGAAGATGGAAACGACGACGAAAACCATCAAGATGGCAACAATCAACAAGGAAGTGCCGGACCGTAAGTGGCCGCCGACACCTATAACATTCAGGAGGGTCAACCCCCCGCAAAAGGAAACAGTGAGTAAGTCGAGTGTGACCAATGCGCAAACGGGCCAACACCACCTCCTCACGGCGACTGCGGCGACACGCCGAGTGCCATTCCTCAACAGTGCCTTTAATAGCACGTAATTTATTGCCGTCCTGTCCATCCCACGAGGCTTGCCAAAAAGC
>JAHWFP010031973.1:0-22953 GCA_023313725.1 Lithobius niger
AACTCAATTCTGAACCTTAGGCCCGATTATAGACGTTGGAGAAAGAAGGGGAAGGGCACACCCGTAAAATCGAACCGGAAAACCCACTATACCATCGTAGGTAGTCCGAGACAACGGCCAGAATAGACCTAAATCCAACAACCTTTAATTGAGGGTGGTTGTCTCTCAAACTACCCTGGCTGAAACTAACTGGAAGGAACTATGCCAGGGTCTCCTTTCGAGGCATCGACCAGATCATCTTCAGACAAGTCTCAGAATCATCAGACAGGTGGCAGATCATCTTCGGATCATCTTCAAAATTCTGCCACATAACAATAAACCAACTTTCCTATAAAAGTCACGGTATAATGGCGCACGGATCAATGGAATTATTCTTGGTTGGTGAATCTTCCTTTTCGAGTTTCCCATTCAATCCTTCATGCTGGTTCGCTTTCAATAGCGCAAAATTCACTCGAATCGAATCTTGCTGTCACTCTACACAAATTTCCGCTGTTTTGAATTGTAGATTTATTTGCGAATGACGACAATGAGGTTAATGATCGCCGGCGGTCTCGTCCCCAAATGAGACTTGCCATTCTTGCCCCCTCCCCGGCTTCCCCATAAAACCTCGCGGGTAGACGCTGAATTAAGCCCTGAACACCTTTTAGGTTGTGGCCACAGAGGGGCATCTGCAGAGTTAATCAATACCATTGATTATTTGAAATATTGGTGTTGGTTAACACTATGTGGCTGAAACAGGATTTCGTATCGTTATTCAAACACACAGCCTTTTCAGAGTACGAAATTTCCCCCTAGGAGCTGAGCTTTTGTTTATCGATTTGATTTATTTAATTTGATTTATCGAGATGTTATCGAGTATCGCGATAATTTTAAAAAGTTTTATCTGGATAGTAAATTTTTGTATCGTGCCACCCCTATAGGGCAGAATGACACGACGTAGTATTATTGTGTATAACTCTATGGTGGAGCCAGTAACTGGGTTAGCTGCAAGGAGCACTGGACGGGAGAAAGGAAGGTCGTCTTATTGAAGCCAATGCTATTAGACTGGATTTCTTAACCCTATAACGCGCGATTTTTGTTGTTGGAGAAAACAACGTTCTTTTAAGCCTAATAAATCCGCTCTCAAAGCACTGTCTTGACTAGAAGCGCCGTTTTTTCCGTTACATTTTAATCTAGTACACCTTGTAGCTATTACCTCCAAATGGTGTCTCGTAGCCAATATGACGTCACTTGACGCTGCTCTGTAGCTGGTAGGGTACCCAGTCATGGGTAATAGATCGTAGGAAACATCGAAATGCAATGTATGTTACGTAAAAATTGAAAAATAACAAAATCGCTCGTCTTGACCACGAATACAAAGAATTTTACTGACTAAAACTAAAAAAAAAAAAAAAAAAATAACCATAACCATAAGTCGTACATAGCAAAAATCACTTTCGTGTCGCTTCACCTCAAATCTTAGAGCGTCATCAGACTCTAAACACCAGTCTGACGCTGCTTCAAGATTTTGGGTGCAGCAACACGGAAGTGGTTTTTTTCTCACATGAAACTATTTATTGGTCATCCTTAGGTCTAGATTTGAGGGTTGGTTAACATCTCTGTATTGTGTGGCGCTAATGACAACCCGAGCCACTGCACTGTGACTGAGGTTGGCGCCAACGACCTCGCTGTCGACGCGCCATTAAACCTTAGTTCTCCCCCTCCCCAGTTATTATGATTTTTTGATAATAAACCCGGCTCGCAACCCTTCTGTGCTGACCACTTTGGCGGTGGTGAATTTTTAATATTGTTTTTTATACATTAGGATTGACAATTGGATTGGCCAAGCTTTGTGATGCATTATTTTATTATTATATAAGAAATATTGACAATGATACCCGGCCTTTCCCCTCACTTGTCCCTCACGTTTGGCGCTGCCATCGGGGACCATCGTGTCCCTGGTAGGTCTAACCTTGGTGGTAAGGCATTCGTGACCCGAACCAAATTCCATCAACCCTTCCTTTAAAGTCGAGCCGTTGTCTTCATTTAAACTTTTAAACTTTTGAAATTCTTAATTTTTAGTTTTAATTCATAATTTTTAGTTTTATGTCGAATAGCAGTAAGCAAACCTCAGGTCCTTGCCATGCCGATTGCGTCTGCAACAAATTTTTATTTTTTAAATTTTCATTAATAAGTATTTTTAAGATTATACATTTGACTTAGGATGATTTTAACCTGCTGCATTCCCCCCCCCCCCTTTTTTCCATGTTTTATATTGTTTCTTTTTATTCATGTTAGCTGCTCCTTTAATTTCAGACTGGGTGTAAGTGGAGGATGAGCTCCCTACTCTGTCTGATACAGTTTCTTTGCTGTATGAATGAATTTATTTATTTATTTATAATTTTGGATTGTGAAATTGTTTTTATTTGTAGTCCAGACAACCAATTTTGTCATTTTGAATTTACTGGCCACCCACTCTGTTGAATGTTTTCATACTGAACTCTCGGTCCATTCCTGTCATGCAGTCAATGAATGCTGTTGAAACTTTGACTTCGTGTTTGACTTTCTCTCTTTACTTTCTTGTGATGATAGATAATCGTGCTTTGAAATGTGTACCCCGTAAGTCCTGAAATGAAATAGTTCCTCCACCATCCCACACCCGCCGTCAATAAATTCTTTCAATTTAGACCGCTGTTTTGAGGGCAAGATTTCAACGTATTTCTTCTCAAACCACGTTTTGCAACAAACATCACAGATTCTGAAAAATTTCACCAAAGGTCTTACAAATTGATAGTTTCGTTTTCACCATTGCTATTGGCCGCATTTCATAAATGGATCTTTATGGGCAATTAACCTGGCACAGCAAGGCCACTACACCATCTCCGTAGGCCAGAGTATAGTTTTTCCGGTCGGTCTACTCTGGTCTTCTGGAGGTTTGACGCGCTCCCAGTATAACCGTATAGCGCTAGAAGGAGAGTGACAATTTTGCTAGGTAATTCCTAGGACCTTTTGCGTGTCACAAATCTATATGAGCACGAGGCGTCACAGGTTCTGTCTCTTCCCGAACATGCCAGGGATGGCCGTGGTCAGACTCGAGGCTGGGCCCTCTGGCTCATGAAACAGTGGTGTTTACCTTCAGGCTATCTTGCCCCATAGCGGTAGGCCTACTGGATACAAGTCGCTGTCCAAACGCTTTATTTTACGTATTTTCCCCATTTTTGCCTAGTCGCATTTAATATTGGTGTAAGACTTGTTCAGCATATTTATTAATGAGTATTAACCTGTATAGAGCGAATTAAATTTCAATTTTTGTCTGTACATGTTAAGATTCGACACAGTGCCATTTCGGTTTGAAGGATACAACTCTATCCCTTGGATCGTTTTTTCCGGCCCTTTTGGTCGGGGACGTGAGGGTGTTCCAGGAAAGCTCATGGTTTGCGTTGCTACTGTATTCCCAAGTCAATACATGGGAGTGAAGGGTTAAAACTAGTTATCCACTTTCTGAATAATGAGTGGTGTGAAGTATTAGTCAGCGTGCATGGCGACTTGGACATATTAAGCTGTTTTCTACAAGTCAAGTGGCCTGTGGTTAACAAGTATTTCACGTTTGTGTTGCATGGGTCCGTTGCCTTGTTCACTCACTCACACACACACACACACACACACACACATACACGTATTCCTGAACATAAATTCAGTCAATAACAAGTTTCCGACGATTGTAATTACAACGTATCGCGACCACGTTTCCAAAACCTTCTATCAAAACATCGCCTCCCATCAACCAATTCACATACATCAAAACGAATAGCATGAAGCGACGATCGTGGCCGCCATGTTTTTTTTCCCTCCTCCTCCTCCGTGGCCAAACCGGAAGTGCGTCATCGTGCGGTAATAGCCACACTACTGATAAGTGAGCGATACGTATTCGGCAAGCGAAGCCTCGAACTAATCTTACGGAGTCAGCCGCTCCCATTTACTCCGCGCGCACACACACACGAGCTCGTGGCAATTTTTTGGCTGGCGAAACCTATCATTTTCACCTTTTAGAAAATATCGGCAGCCTTCCAATGAATATCATCGCCCTTTAATAACTGGTCATAAAAATTAATGTTGTGCAATTGCCGATATTATTTATGTCCCAAACAACTGGAAAATTTAAGACTCCCTCCCTCTCTTTTCGCTTGTCTTTCGTCCCGAGTATCTGGATTCAATCGCCCGTTCCGAATTTAATAGCGGGTCCCATGATACAGTAAGCACAAGCAGTCGGACTGGCCACAGCCGGCATTAGCCCAATGAATATCTATCTCTACTAACGGCTACACATGAATGAAAACAATTAAGGCCAGCAAAGAACAGCGAGCTAGTTCAGCCGAGTGGGTATATAGCAGCCTGACCTCCAGGCTAACAGGCCATGTGACTGAATTACGCCTCATGGCCTGATGGACTTAAAAAAAAACCACCCCCACAGCTCGTATTGGTTCTCAAGCGATCGAAAAAACTTTTTATTTTTAAATCACAGAGTTACAAAATGTAACTAAGCATATCACTCGCTCCACTGGCGTCGTGAACTGCGTACTGTGGTCTTGTGGTTTGGAAATGTCATAAACACGAACATGAAAATGTAATAGAGTAAGGCTGAATATGCAGGACAGGTCGATTTAACACACTTATTATTTACGCTCATCCTTAAGGTTTCTCCATGATTTTAGGCGAATAGGTCGCAAGCAGCCAATGAATGAATCAAACAGCAAGAGACGAATAGGTGCGGTCAAAGAGCTACAGAGATAAAAGTTGAACTGATGCAGCTCAAGATCTAAATATAAATCTTAGGAAGTAAACCGACACTCCAGCTCTCACCTCTGAACTGGGACCCCCCTCCACTTTAGGATGTTGTTTCAAGGCTGGCATAAGTCAACCCAGGTACCAGTGCGCAAGGTCATTGGCCCCAGCAGCTATCTTCTGGCCCAGGCAGAGCATTGGGAGTCCTGTTTGCTGAGGTTAACATGGTGGTGGGCGATGCTGGAACAAGACATCCAAGTTCTACTCGAGTATAAGAAACTTCTTGTACCACCACATGTGCGAATGTATGACGTATGTATGACGTCATAATGCAAACGTCCTCCAAAACTTCTCTTCGTGTGAGAGGCAGTTGCAGTTGTCCTTTTAACAAGGGGCGCAGTCGGTGTTCACAGTGCTACAAATTGTTGTACTGTTTACCGCTAGTTTTATTTAAAAGAAAAATCATCAAAATTCAGCTGGAAATTCCTTATTTTTATGAACTTTCTGCTAAAAAAAAATCTTACTTTTCCGAATTTGTGAGGTTCAGGCTAATTTTTTATGCTAGAAACCCACTACGCCGCGTGGGTCGGTTTTAGTTCTTTAGTTCAAACAGTATTGGCCAGGAAGGTGTGAGTATGGAGATACGAGCTCTAATGCTTTTTGTTCAGTTAATAACCTTTATAACTTGATCGACTTCGGCAGTTGATTTGAGATTGACACCATGAAAAGACGAAAAGACTTCGAATTAAACATAAATTCGGACGGTTATATTATAACATCATAATCGACAATTTGTTTGGCGAAAAAATTATCCAAAAAATCTAGTAAACCCTGGAAAATGAATTGGAACTCCAAATTCCTGGGTATAGTTTCTTTAAATCTATAAGTTTACCGTTAAGCTTGTAGGGTGGTAATTTTCCCTTTCGAGTCGATTAAGTACAAACCATGCACTCGCGCCATTTTGGATTTTAAAATCAAACCTCCCAAATTACTTTTTTTTCCCCGTTTTAACATTACCGCTTTACCTCCATTGCTGCTTGTCAGATTTATTTACTGCCCCCCAAACAATCGAAAAAAAAACAACAAAATATCCCTTCGTTGGGCAGTAAAAAAATGCGTTTCGTTTGGCATGATTTCCACTTCCAGCTTCTCCTGTTTTCCCAATAGGGTTAAAAGCTGTATCGTCAGATAAGCCTAACTCGTGCGCACACCGCCCATAAACACATCACACCTGCTAAGCAAGCAACCACGAAACGCGGAGCTGTAATATAACGTAGCAACTTATGGCGTGTCAACAAAGCATTCCACAACAAAACTATGCTTCCAATTCACTTAATAGGAAAAAAAAAACCAAAAGCTTCCCCAACTCAGGTGTGTGTGTGTGTAATAAACTTATTCGCGATACGGTAACCAGTCCCATAAATTTAAAACCCGGAACCAGTCTTGTGTGACGTGACAAGAGTCTCTCCCGGCTGCGCCGCCATTCCAAGCAATCCGACTGAGGTATTCGCGTCAGCCATGTCGTGTTTAGGCTTAGCTATAGACGTAGGAATTGGGCCTAACCACGTGTTGGTTAGGCCTAAATGCTTGTTGCTTTGAGCTAGTGTGCTTATTGAGGGGGTTTAACTGCAGTAATTTTGCCTGCAAAGCCATTTTCATTGACGTTTGTAACAGCGTATAGCAGAGATATCGCTGGGAAGGCTAAACTTACCACGCTAGTGTTGCAGTAGAATTGGGAAGAAAATGGGCCCAACCAGGTGTTGGTAAGCCTAATGAGTGTCGCTGTTGTTCCTGTGCTTACTGGTTTAGCTCGACTATATAGTAATTAGGCCTAGAGTATATGCCTGTCGGCTAACACTAAACACGTTCCAGTAAACAAATGGAGTAGGGACGGGCCTAACCACGTGTTGATATAGGCCTAATTACTTACCATTTTCATTAGCAGGATTAGTTATTAATTTAGGCCTAGACACTCTGTTCGTCTTAAGTAACGTTTGCGGTATAGCAGTAAGAGGGAGGAATTAGGACTAACCATTGTTCAATGGAGGCTTAACTATACTTAGCTTAACTATACCTTAACTGCTGAATAGCTAAGCTCGTGGATTAGGTCTACCTGCAACAGAGATGCTGTTGTGCTTATTTAGCATTAGAAAATCTTAGGACATGTCTATTGAAATTTAGTATTGAAATAATTTTGGCGTAGGTTTAGTGTTGAACGGTTTTTTTTTTTACAAAAAAAAGGAGTGGAGTCGTGGACGAAAAACTGGAGAGATTGTGGGTAAAATATGTGCTATAAAGTCGATTTCAGTCTACAGTTAATCCATGACACAATCGTTAAAACTTTGTGTATTAAAATAGTTGCGGTGGCTCTGGTTGTTGTAGCCTAAATGTATATAAAAAAAAAACGATGATTTTGTAAATGGTTGACTTTACAAAATTATCGTTTTTGCAAAATGCTACGTATTACTGAGCGTGTTTTTGTACAAAATCTTCAAGCTTGACCAGAACATGCGTTCTATATGTACATGTTATGGGAGATCTAGGGCAGTTTGGGAGACTATAATCTTTTTCAGCGGCCATGGGATATATATTACGACGTTCTGGCTTTAACCCACGGCCGAAGGGTTTTCCAATTCGAATCCGAAGTTATTTGCACATCGCACCTACTTTTATAATGTGACTCTGCAGTCATGATCCTCAATAACTAATGGTTCACTTATAGTTATTGAGGACTATAACTACAGAGTCACGTTATAAAAGTAGGTGGGATGTGCAAATAACCTCGGATTCGAACTGGAAAACCCTTCGGCCGTGGTTTAAAGCCAGAACGTCGTGTATATCCATGGCAGCTGAAAAAGATTTTAGTCTTCCAAACTGCCCTAGATCTCCCATAACCTTTACATAAACAATGCAGGTTCTGTTCTGGCTTGAAGATTTTGTACAAAAACACACTCAGTAATATACGTAGCATTTTGTAAGAGATGGAGAATTTTTTTCTGCAGATATATAATAACGAAGTTTTATAAATTTGCCTCTATAATTAACTGTCTGATTGTACAAAATACGACAATATACAGGGAAAGCTCCAGTCATTCGTAACTTCGTAACCCATGTAGTTTGATTGTAATAATGGTATTCGTATAGTTTATATTATCAATAAAGAGCACAACTTTGTAATTTTTACTTTAGGACTAAGTTTGATGTTGGACAAAGTAACATCAGTTGTATTTGTTTTTTTTAAATTTAAAACGTCGGATTGGTTTCTTAATTCAATACTCTGACGCAGTGTCCAAAGATAAAATGGCTCTTTGAGGGTGTTTTCAGGAACCAAGGTGTTATAAAGGTGTTCTGAGGCAGCTTACTCGCTGTGACTGTGTTAAACAAGTTACTTGTGGTGTTTTCAAGTAACCAGGGGTGGTCGGAAACTCTTTTTTGGAGGGCGCTTTATAGTGATAACCTGAAAACAACCTCAAAGACCTCAAAACTCACAATTTTTTTTGGGTGTGTAGATTTTTTTTTAAATTCCGTTGCTGGGTTTTGCATCTTCAGCAGGAAACAATAATTTGTTATTGTTTATTTTTTTAATATTCTGTTCCAATGTTTAACGGTGTTACAAAAGTTATTACGATGTTTTCAAGTAACAGAGGTGGTCGGAAAACTCATTTTTGGACGCCGCTTTAGTGACAACCTGAAAACAATCTCAAAAAAGCTCAAAACTCACCATTTTTTATTGGTGTGTAGATTTTTTTTTAATTCCGTTGCTGGGTTTTGCATCTTCAGCAGGAAACAATTATTTGTTATTGTTTATTTTTTTTTTAAGATTCTATTCCAGTGTTTAACGGATTACAACGCTCTCAACTCTTGACAAATTTTTGAAATAGCGCTTTAGAAAGACGGGATTTTCATGTGTTTATCATTCAGTCAGTAAATGCGTTGGTGCAAATAGATGGGAGGTTACGGTACTCCTTCGAGTTCAGGCAGAATTCAATATATTAACTAAAAATCAATTGGGTAAAACCTAGCATGCAAAATCAGGTTTTGTCCATTTCTGTACTTCTGTTCATCTGCAGATTGAAAATTAAAGTAAATAAAATAATAAAATAAAATTGTGTTTGTAAATCAATCTGTTGAACCGACGAGATCTTCAGAAGCCAAAACTACGAAATTGTTTTCTTTCTGCTTGGTCGTTAGTAAGCAAATAAAATTCTCCGATTGAACTCACAGATGCACGTGTAGTTTATTTAAATTCTTTTAATAGCAATTGTACAGTTTTTAATTGAAGCTTTTATAGGAAGTAAATTATCTAATTTATTAGACCACGTCTGTAAAACTGGCATAAACTTGTGATAGAGGTTTTACGAGCATACGATTGCGTATGTATATAAGTTTACGCAGAAAACGGTTAGGCCTAAATCTTTTGGCTCGACAGATCCAACACGTCCTCAAAACCCGACGTTTAAGTATTTATATCGAACTAAGTCTACACAATGTTTTAATTCGTTGCCAGAAAATACAGCAAGAAAATGTTAAGCTTACAATATTAGATAAATTAATTCATTTTATTAAAACACGGATCGAAGGGAGGCGTGACGCCAAAGTTGTAGGGCGTGGGTTTTCGGAGCCACCCACAAACCATCTACTTGAAGACTGGTTTATCGAGCTCTTTTTTCTGGGTCAGTTATTTCATTCAAGCTGAAGGATGCAAATTCTGTAATTTATCTCTTGGAAACGTCTGGGTTCCTCTAAATAGACGAACATGATAAACACGTGTTTTAACATAAACATATTTTAGAACCGCATAGAAAAAGTTTTTCGACGTTAGCGTTTTACAAATCATGCATTGGCTGAGAGGAAACTACATGGTGTTACAGCCGTTAAATGCGTTTAAAATAAAATAGTAGCCTTCAGTTTGCGTATATAAACATGGTTAAAACACATGAAGCGACAAAAATGTTTAAACATCTTAAAACACTAACGGTTATTTTGCAACACCTGATAAACTGATAAACATAAAGAGTTTTTGTTAAAGACAATTTTCAAAATATAGGCGTTGTAATAAAAACGATACTGTTTTATTTTAAACACTTTTGTGGCGTCATGTTTTTTACGCACGTGTTTATAAAGTGTTGCAATTGAACCTTTAGTCATTTTGCAACGCATGTTTTTGAAAATTGTTTTTAACAGTGAATCGTAAAATGAGCACTGTAATTTTAAGATAAATACAGTTTTATTTTAAACACTTGCATCGCTGCATGTGTTTTAAGCATGTGTTTATGAAGTGTTGCAAATTCTCCGCAAGAGTGTTTGTGTTATTTTAAACGCATTTCACATCTGCAACACTATAAACGCTGATGTTTTGCAAGGACTTTTCTCGACCAATGCGATTTATAAAACACTTTTATAGACTATTGTTTTCCAGCTAAAAACATCGAAAAACGTTTTCCATGCGTGTACCAATGTGTTTACGTGAAAATACTTATTTTAAAGTGTACGCACGTTATAAAAGTTCTAAACAATTATAAAACATCGCTCGCACACATAAGACTAAAACGATGTTGTTGCAGTTTCGGCAACATATTGTTGGCTAAAGCTTAAGGATCGTTGAAGAAGCTCACGTTCCCCAAAATTTCTCCTCTTACCAGTTTAATACCACAAGAGTCCACTTGAACATCGATTATTTTTACATAACCACGAGTTGCTTTTCGAATTGAAATCAACTAAAGCTTCGGCGAGATGTTTTTATCAGTTGGGGAATGCAACGAGAGGTATTTTCACAGGAACACCACGTTGTATTAAAATCAAGATGGACGGATCAAACGAAAATTTTAACGATAATAAACAATGCTTAACTAAATACCTTGCTTCCGTCGTTGGCCTATGATTTTGCCCAATAGAGCAGTGACATTTGCTTGGCACCAGTATAGGTTTTGGAGGGCATAACTACAAGGTGCACTACATAAAAATGGAGGGAAAAACAACGGAAGAGCGGATTTCTTAGGCTTAAAATAACGTTGTTTTCTCCAACAACAAAAATCGCGCGTTTTAGGCCTAAGAAATCACTCTTCACAGCATCGGCTTCAGTATGACGCCCTTCTGTTTCTCTCTGTAGTGCCACTTGCAGTTAACCCATTAAGGCTCCAGCATAGAGTTATGTACAATAATACTACGTCATGTCACTGCTCTATACGACCTATTAGCCTACATCCTCGGAGGTGACGGTGTACAGTTTCTGCATGCTATTGGATTATTGCTGTATATTTATATTTTAAACCTTATATTGTTTGATAACGGCGTGCAATTTTGCACCGAAACGTTACGTGTATGCAAATTGCTGCCTCTTTGCAAGTTTTTGTCGAAACTACATCGCGCTAGTAGCGTACACATTTTGTGGTAATTTACAAGATAGAAATGTGGCGACTGCTTCAACTGCACAAAATTCGTAATGGATTAGTCCCGAAGTACGGATTATTCGTTTGCATTGTACCGTATTGTACCGGCGGAAAAATTCTTACAGGAGAAGTCCGCCTTGTTTTACAGCAATGTAATTTAAGTAATTTAAGTGTGTGTAAATAAAAAATTCCGATTGGGCCGTTGAGAGTGGGGTCTGTTGTGGCAAATTTTTCTTCCCTTTTTAAGAGTCGTTAATTAAAATTTTTATCATTGGGTCAGATTTACACACTTTTCGAAAAATGCGTCATTTTTATCTAACCTACAGAGGTTGAAGTGTTATATTTCACAAAATAACGTGAGTTATACCACCGTACTGTGTATATAGGCAATTTGAAATAACTTTTTTTTAACTAATAATAATTAATAAATGGCCTGTTGCAGTAAAGTAACTTAGCAATGCTGAACTAGAGTTAAGGATGAGTTAATGTTTAAAGTAGACGTTAAAAATTACATCAATGAAACACATTACAAATTTTGAAATCTATACCGTCACTTGCGTCAAGAATTACAACGTTGGTTTTTAAAATCGTATATAGTAACCATTTTAAAATACGGCAAATTTTCGCCATGAGAAAGACATCCTTTCCAAATTACCACTTGTGTCGAAAAATAAAAAAAAGATTTTCAGCTCAGGTTTTTAAACACTTAGGCCTATATATTGTGGTAGATCTTACGAATGTTTTCAAACACAGATTAGCAATTTAGGCCACACCTATTCCAAATAGTTAGATAACGAGTCTGTATTTCTTTTTTTTACAAACTTCGTCAATGCATAGTGTTCAACTAAAGAAAATTGTAAATAAATTCTTGAACTTAAAATAAAAAAAAAAATTCATGTGTTAAAATTGTAAAAAGCTTTAATTGGGGATACAAGCTTTTAAAATCGTATGTGTAGTTCTTGTTATTATATCTCACAGTTAACATATTAAGCCACTCCTCTCGCATAGCTCCTCCAGCAATTTCCTAGAACTAGTGCCAATTATAATGGACATTGTGATTCAAAATGGATGCCTACTATTGCCTAACAACCGGTGCTGTAGGTTGATAGTTGGCGTAAAATTCCAAATGAAACTTATCTAACCCAATCTTCCAAAATTAGTGTGTGAGTTCGGCCCATCGATACAATTTATAGTCTAACAGTTTAATATTTAATTAAACTTCTATAGAAACAGTCAATTAGCCTGTAGGTAAACCACGGAGCTTGCTGGTTCTAAAAAGCATGATTTGTGCACACACAAAAAAAAGCATTTTTCGTTTAAAAATATACCTTTGTCTTCTTGCTACCAATGTACACAAGAAAGCATGCACCGACCGTAGACATCTGTGTTAAATTTGACACATAATGTATACTTTTTGACAGAGATAATATATATGTGCTTTTTCGCTCACTGTAAAAACATGTTTTAAAATAAACACATTTTAGACACACTAAGCAAATATTTTGAAACGTTGTTAGCTGAAAAACACACAAAAGTTAGTTACAAACAGCATGGGCAGTGTTGCAGACGTAAAATGCGTTTAAAATAAAATAAAGCAGTAAACATAAACACATGCTTAAAACGCATAGCAACGAAAGTGTTTATAATAATCAAAAGTAGTGTTTTGTCTTAAACAGTAGTTTTATTTCACAACACATGACAAACATAGCGTCTATAAAATAAAAACATTACTGTATGTATTAAACACTTTTGTTTGAATGTTTGTTTTAAGCATGTGCTTTTAAAACACGTGGTTGCAAACTCAGCGCTAGTGTTTTTTTGTTAATTCATTTCACGTCGGGTACACTGTAAACGTAATGTGTTCCAAGCCCAAGTTACTGTAAAAAAAAGGAGAAGATTTTACGTGTGTTTTTCATCTAAAAACGCCTTAAACCGTTTTCTAGGTAAGTCTAAAATGTGTTTATATTTTAAAAGCACATATTTTTACAGTGCACAAGGTATGCACTGCCGGTGTTCAATTCGTGCGAAGGCTGCACTTTCAAAAGTGGACAATATTGTGTACTGTAGTGCCCATCGTCTTTAGAGCGTAGTTAACCCCTAGTTAACAAAACGACTTTCAGTAACCTAGTTTGTTTGGCTCCTAGCTTATGTCCCGTTTGACTTTGGAATTTGACACTGGATGCAATGACTTCAAGGAACCGTAATTCAGGTTTTCTGAGCTGCCCAAAATGTCACGTGACCCGTGTGCCAATTGTTTACGTTTTGACTCAAAGATGGCGTCCATTTGAAGTTGATAACCTTAGTCCCCAATTTGACCAGGAAACTGCGTTAAAATAACAGTTGTATAAAATAAAAAAAAAAAAAACATAATCACAACCTGTACATCCTTGTAGTTAATTTGAGTATATAGTTAAATTTTCGAGTGTCTACTATAGTTCATGAATGGCGAACGTTTTTAGGCTGTTTCTAGGTCGTTTCGCCTGCAAGGGATGTCTGTTTTTACTCTGCGTTGTTACTAGAATATGTTTAAAAGGATTTGTTTGATGTAATTGCTATCATAAATGACGCTTCTTTACGTTCAGGACAACAATAAAGTTCACATTAAGTTAAAAAGTTAATTATAATGAACAAGATAGAAAACTGATTAGTAATTTTTAAATTAATGTAATGTATAAGTGAACATAATTTACTGCAAGTGCCCTATTTTTTTAAACGTGAGATTGAAAAAATGTTTTCCGATCTTCCTAAAATTATTTGTCAATGTAGAATCCATCATGAAAAAAATTTCCTCCATAAAATCGTAATGCAAGTAAATAAGGGTTATGGCAGATAGCCACAAAACAAATTCCCAAGTTCATTCTGTAATTTCGGCGTTCTGCATTCACGGAACAAATTCGAACTACACAACTTAAACAAAAATTCTCCGTTCTAAAACGTACGCTGTCAGTTTTAGACACATCCAGATCATAATACAATTTTTTTTTAATTCATGGCTTTAGTGCAATGGAAATTTTACATCGGCGTAAACCATGCCTGAAATATTTACCAGTGAGCTCTACGTTTTTGACTGGAGCAACAGCTTGTTTGCTTCTCCCTCAGCTTTCTTCGCAGCCAATGAATGCCGAAGGTTACAGCCAACCTATCCAGACAAATTCGTAGAAATCGCCTTCCTGGAAGCGAACATTCACTTAAACATCGAATTAAACAGCTCTAGGTTCATGAAGTAACACGTTTTCTTTACCGCTCAGTAAAGGATGTAAACGACCGGTAAAGTTGAATTAAATAAAGGTAATTGAACCGATTTACACCGTTCAGTAACTGGCTCTTTTGGTAAAACAATTTTAAAGGTCAAAGAACAATAATCTTTGTAATGATATTTTTTTGTACGCTCTGAATATACACTCATTGCTGTTCCAGATTAGCCTCCGTCTTATATTGTGTACGTTCAGAAACACATTTTGTGTATTATGTGAGCAAAAAATGCACAAAATGTGTACTGCTGTACACAAAATGGTGGGTGAGCTGGCGTACAATGATGTGTACTGTCAGTGTACGTAACATAACGAAACAAAGTACTCTCTGAAAGACGCTGTGTACACATCTCTGTGTACCAACACAGCCAACACACTGAGTTGTGTACTGGCAGTAGTGATGGCACAATACAAAATTTTTTTATCCCGATAATCGATAATCTCAATAATCGATAATATCTCGACAATACAAATTTTGTTAATAAAAAAAAAACCTTGACTGAAGCCTACAGTGCAATCTTCACGAATGTGAATTGTGTGGCGCGCACCATTTGACCAGTAGACACAAAAATGCTCTGGCTAAATTTTTCCCACGATGTAGAAACAATTTAGCAGTTGCTGCTATTAAACTAACTCCCCAATAAGGTAAAGAAGCTAGCAGTAGCAATGCACACTTGGTTGGAGAGCCCTTGTAATTCTGTACGCAATGCCGCAAATCGCTTGTTTCTAGCTATTACGGTTTCCGAGATATGACAATTTAAGCATCGAGGTTGACACAACAATTCGAACAATCCGAAAAAGCGCGATACGATAGTCGACGAAAATGTTTACCGTGATATTATCGATTATCGTGCCGCCCCTAACCAGCAGTAGGTGCACTGTTTGTGTAACTGGCAGTACACAATGCTTTATACAGAAGAAACTGTGCACTGTACTAGTACACAACTCGTGTATTGGCTGTGCATGGTGCACAAAAACACAGAGATGTGTTTTGTCAGAATACAACGTCTCCAGAGAGTAAGACAATTTCTTTCTGTAGCATGAAATAGTTACACAATATCTTACAGGAATCTACAGAAATTTCATACAAAAGTTACAGGAATCTGTTTTGGTAATTATACATTTATACATAACTTTTTGTATGCCCTATTTCTACATACAAAAAAGGAAACCATCGCATAACAGGTAATTTTTGGAAATTAATAAAAGAACATTAGCATTTAGAACGAAAAGACAGATTAGGTCGTTATGAAGAAAAAAACACTTCCGGCCCTTGTTTTTGTATATAATATTTACGTATTTTAAAATAAACTGAAATTATGTTTAATTTTAAGATGAACATTTAACGCTACATAATCGATTTTAATGAAAACAGTCTGATGTTTTTTGTTTTAGTTCAACCCTGGTAGCTAGCACTAGCTAAATTAACGCGGAAACCTAATAATTTGATATAACATAGTGGGTATCGCATCACTGCAACACGGCCGGAAAAAAGCACAAACTTTTAAGGTTTTTTTTTTTATGATAACGAATTTAAACAACATCCGACGATATTTTAGTAAGGTTTTCTATACAATCATTCGATAAAAATTGTTGTAGTTGACGTAAGAAAAATCCGAATTCTGTTATTTGATTATTTTCGATTTTATGTTTACTTTTTTAACGAATAAGGTAATCATAAACAAAGCTCAGCATTTCTTCACTACGATAAACAATCTTTCGATAAAAAAAATACACTAAAATAACTTATATCAATGACAATTTTTGTCAAACACATCGACAAAAGATTGGTGACAGGTCTGTGACTCAGCAATATTTCGACATTCCTAATTTTGTAACAACAATCTTTAGATATAAACAATATTTGAACAGGCACAATTTGTCGACAACAATACAGGGTGAAGCAATATTTTCATAAACAATTTTGCGACAACAGTCTGTGGCTATGCAATATTTGGACAAACAAAACTTGTTGACAACAATGTTCGGTGAAGCAATATTTTGACAACCAATTTTGCGACAACAGTCTTTGGACTCCAATATTTGCACAAACATAGTTTGTTGACAACAACATTTGGTGAAGCAATATTTTGATGGACAATTATCCGACAACAGTATTTGGATTTATAAGCAACATTTGGACAAACACAATTTGTCGACAACAACCTTTGGATAAGCAGTATTTGAACAGGCACATTTTGTTGAGAACAATGTTTGGTGAAGCAGTATTTTTACAAACATAATTTTGCAACAACAATCTTTGAATAAACAACATTTCGATAAACATTCTTAATCGACCACAAGGTTTGGATAAGCAATATTTTGACAAACGTAATTTTGCGACAACAATCTCTGGATAAACAGTATTTCGACAATCATAATTTTTCGACATCGAGACTTGGATATTCTTTATTTCGACAAACAATTTATCGACAATAATCTTTAGATGAACAATATTTCGAAAAACATTTTTTTTTCAGAATAGTTTATAGATAACAATATTTCGACAAACACAAATTTGCGGCAACAATCTTCAGATAAGCAATGCCGCAACAAACGTTGATTTCCCGACAGCAACCTTTGGACAAGCAATAACCCAAAGACGAAGCTGGTGTAAGCGAAGCCGCCAAGTTTCCAAAAAGGGTCGACCATTGAAAGTAGTGATATCATTCAACCAGGTTGCCAAGGTTAATCCTATTAGCCCAGTTAATCGCACAGACTAATAATTCGAAACTTAAAATGAAAACTAGATTATGCTGCTCACGGTGGAAATCTTCAAATTTTCATTTAACGTCCGAAGTATTATTTGGAACGATTAACTTGGTTAATAGGATTAACTTTGGCGGCATTTTCCTAGTTGAATGATATCTCTACTTTCAAAGGCCGACCCTTTATGGAAACTTAGCGGCTTCTTTTATACCGGTTTTGGGTGGATTTCTATAAACATTCTTTTGCGACAACAACCTGAAGAAAAAGCAATGTTTCGACGAAATAACTTGATAAAAAATCATTACTTATAAGCAATATTTCTGTACAGATAACCTTTCGCCAACAATGACTTTCTCAAGAAATCTTTGATGGTACTCCATCGATAAGCAGTCTGTCAATAAGGAATCTTTCATTTAGTAACGTTAGTTAACAAACCTTGGGACAACATAGACTGATTAGATAGTGAAAACAACACTAGTTTGTCGGTAAGCAATTTTTCAGTTTAGCATTAGTTCGACAATAACATCATATTTGTGTAGTTCTACCTTCGTCAGTAACAACGAATTCCTCATTAAAACACTGTTGACATCATAAGCCTGCGCTCTCATGCAGAAAGACCTCGGTCATGCAATCTGTTGTGTGCAGAAAACCTCTGCCACCATTAATAGGGGCAACCCAACGATATCTGTTTATATAGCCCTAGAAAGAGCTCACAGTCGGCAGTGTGTAATATTTAGGGGCACTTCTCAGCCCTACAGCTTTTTTTTTGTTAAGTCCTATATGTGGACAAAATATCTTTGATATTGCATTCCTTTACCTTTTAGCCTATCGCATATAATTTTTGCCGGTAAGATATTAAAGTGTGCGCGGCCTATCTTGAGTTCGCTGCAGAACGAACACAGATAATCGATTGTACGTTTTTGGTAGCAGAGTGCCTTGTTGATATCCAAAATGGTTAAAAAACAATGGCGGCCATCGATTAAAGCCGCTCTCTCCAGGAAGACGTAGCCGCTCGTAAAATACTTCCAGGACTCAAGATACGCCGCGCACACAACAGTGGTCTCTTTGATTTCGACGTTTTTTTTTGCCGTTTTGCTTTTTGTTGGCAAAAAGTCTTATCTTTTTTTTTTTTTATCTTATGTACAATGGTCTGTAGCGGGATTCAAACTATCGTCCTCTTAGTTTGATGGCCAGGACAACCCGCTCGGCTGCTGTTGCTCCTTTTGTTCGGGGTTCCTGGGGACCTCCTACAAAGCTCGCACTACGCGTTGGGATTTAAAGTCGACCCTACCCTTTTAAGGAATAATAGTCTCTGTGTAGTAACACGGTCAGTATACTACCATGTAATAGAAGTACGTAATGGTAGGTAGTATATCCGGGTGTGGTAATCCTCAAAGGATCTTGGTGCGCCCTCTTCGAAACGTCACTGCAGCCCAGCGTCGTCCACATCAAGTCGTTTCAGACACAATACTGCACTCGTCAAAACGCAAATGAAACACTGCGAAGAACACGCCGAAAGAAACCATGTAAACAAACGTTAAGAGCTGAAAGACCATCGTGTCAACCCCAACATAACCCCTGCTGGGGGTTAAACGTTTAAATTTACAAACAACCTGGAAACCATTTTTCAACTGAACAGGTAAAACCTAACCCCCACCCAAGTCCTGTGGTCTTCAAAGAGAAACGCGCCACGGTGTATCACCCCCTCAAAGGTAGGGGTGAGGGGTTGACGGTACGTTAGGGGGGTAGGGGGTGTGGAAGGGGGGTGAATTTAGAACACCCCTACAACTTCTCTCTTGTCTTGAAGCCCGATTCGGTGGAGGGGGTTAATTATAGAGGAGTCTTCGGTCAAGGAGGGTTCTGGTAGACAGCTAGGGTATGCCATGACTTTGAGAGGGCGGAGTTTTAAGACTTGGACCGCGAGCTATATATGCCAGTGCTGGACGTAGGTAAAAATATATCCATCTCTGTGTAAGCTCTTTTTTTTTTTTTTGTCTGCCTACAAGTTTTAGTTCATTTTGCCTAAAGCAGTTCGAAGGATAGTTTTGGAACGCTGAGTTGGTGTGTTGGGAGCTAAGACATTGTTCTTGGTTTGTCTTATCCCTACCTTTTGGGTGTAGGGATGGGGGGGGGGGGGAGTTTCTATCTATACCCCCCCTCCTTTCTTGGTGGTGGTTTTTCCACGATTTTTTGATGAAGCATGATGGTTTTGGAAGATGTGGGCGTGTGTTTTTTTTTTATCGTTATAAATTGGGAGGGTATATTGTTGTTGGGTGATGTCGATTAATGAGAGGGGTGGTGGCTGATAAAGTGATTGGGTGGGTATTTGATATTAAGGGGAAAATCTTCAACCTATAGGGAAAAAAAACAAGTATCGTTGTTTTTTTTTTTTGTGCGTGAAATTTTAGACGTTGCACACTTTTAAAGAATTTCTGGGAAATTCTTTCTCAGCTCTTGTGCTTTACTGTCCTAGACATGGGTAAAATGAAATATAAGGCTGACGGTTCAATTTTAACTGAAAATAAGTAAGATTATGCTGTTCATAGGCTACTTTATTGTGGCAAGTGCAGGTGTTTTCGATCATTGTTAGTCTTTCACGATCGGCTGATTGGCCAATAATCGATCGAGGGTCTAGAAAAACAAAGGATTACAGATTTTTTTGCTCCGTTTTTTTGTCTCATTTAAAACCACCACTTCAGTAAATCCCAAATCTGAAACACAAATCCACCACGGTGATTGAACCCGCCAAGTTTCAGCCAATCCAAGTAGTGATACCAGAGCAAAAATGGCTGCCACCAAGTTGCTACATTAGTTGCCAAGCTAATCCCACCGACTATTAAATCAAAGGTGAGATGAAAAACCTCACCATTGCTATAGCCTGCACGCAATGGCGAAGTTTTTCATTTAACATGATAGGTAATAGTCGGTGGTATTAGCTTGGCAACTAATATAGCAACTTGGTGGCAGCCATTTTTGCTCTGATATCACTACTTTGATTGGCTGCAAACTTGGCGGGTTCTGGTGTGTTTTTTTTTGTTTTGTTTTTTTGTTGTTTTTTAGGTGGCATCTTATTTTTGCCAGTGCTCAGTTATCTACTATCTGGCCAAGTTTGGTCGAAAAATATTGAATACGAACGGAGATATTAGTTTTTTTTTTTAAAGTTTTGCTGGAGTGAGGACTACACTCGTATAAATTAAAGCGTTTGCTGATTTGATATGATTCATGTATTGGATAGTGCGTCTATTTTATCGACAATGTTCGTGTTCCCGATGATTTCTGGTATGCAGTATGCATTGTTATTCGTTAACTAATAAAGAGTGGTGATAATTTTGCCAATCGGTGGCTTCTTCCAACAAACAGAAAAATTGTATTACGCATTTTTGCAATCTTTTTAGTTAATGCCTCTCCAAACGTCAAACCATAACAGACACGTCAACCATAACACCCTTTGGAGTTAAAAGGGTGTTGAATACCAAATTTCATTCGTATCTGTTGCGTAAATTATTACACGAGCAGAAATAGTCAGTATATAGTAGTCAGTAGTCAGCTGAAATCAACGATCTTAACGCACTTTTATCACATTGATGCATTTTATGCAGTTGATTTTTTTAAATCACCACTTCAGTAAATCCAAGTTGGTGAACTTAAGGAAAATTATGTCACAATTTGTGTCCGTAACAGGCCAAAGTGTAAAAAGTGCAACAATAGCATTGGAAGTGGGGTTTGACTCCTCTTGACTGAAGTTGCCCCCATCCTTTGTTAAAAGGCTTCTTTACAACACTATCAGTTATCCTAAAGTGAAGGTCTAATTGACATTCAAAGTTTAAAACCTGATTTTTATGTTATTCTATGTTGCATGATATTGTTACCAAATCCATCATAACTTCCATTGTTATGATGCACATGGCGTTGCAGCTTTGTTAGAATGGTAAATTGTTCGGCGGGGCTAATGGCTTCTTGCACTTGTGATTTGCGAAGGTAGCAGACGACCACATTTTGTCGCAGAGGTTCGCGAAATGAAACCACGCTCTGCTACCAAGTGGTGTTTCACACATGTGATCTCCGTTCCCTTCGTCCTGTCGCAAATCTTGTTTACTTGCATGCTTGCTGGGGCCATTGGCCAATCTTAGTCTTGTGTGTCTAATCTTACATAGGTGGGCAATATCTATGCCTTTTAGTTTTATTTCCGGTTCCTGCCTCTAGAACCTTCGAGAACTTTCCATTTCCCATAATACCCTTGCTATTTCGCGGTTGTCAGGGGTTACCAAAAAGTATTTAAGCAAAGGAGCCAACATGCAAAATCAGAAACCCTTCGGGCCAGCCAACTGGCTGGTCCTCCTTCGACCCCTGCTAGGTCTCTTAGTTAGGGGGATTTTTGGCGTTAGGCCTTTAGTAGGCCCAATTTTGGCTAG
The DNA here is from genome assembly GCA_023313725.1 of Lithobius niger. Lineage (NCBI taxonomy): Eukaryota > Metazoa > Arthropoda > Chilopoda > Lithobiomorpha > Lithobiidae > Lithobius > Lithobius niger. The sequence continues at coordinate 21,523 of JAHWFP010031973.1, forward strand.
GCTCTTGGTTCAGTCTAATACTTAGCTCTCCCACAGTTTGCTATTTTTCGTCTCGTCCACCCTGATTTCTTACGTCATTCCATCACATTTCTTGAACCTGACGTCATCAGATTTCGTTGATTCAACACAATCTTCAACTTGACTGGATGCTTCAGAAGGAAAAACCAGTCTGGGAACAGGTCCTAAATGCTGTTACTGGGATTATGTTTGGAGGGTCGATAAGGAAAGTTGTCGGCTTCGAACCCCTAACTTTCGGTCTTTATTAACCCTTTCCCAGTAGTTCGTTTTCGGCCTAAGAATTTTCACCCCTGGCGCCAAAATACGATTGCCCCCTGACGTCCCTGGTAATCCTGTTTACTCCGCGGACATAAGTCCAGAAATAGCATTTTTAAGGTTCCACGTGCACACACAGGCTGGTTATTACGCAAGGGAAGTACCTTCACAAAACTTGTTCTTTGCTTCACACAGTTCCAAAAAACCCTCATAAAATCGCTTTTCACTTCACACCGTTCCCAGAAAACCATCATGAAACTCGCCAACAAGCTGCAAACAGAAATAAAATGTAGAGACATTTCGAATTTTACTGCAATCCATGAACAAACAAAGTTAAGGAGACTTAAGTCATAATCATAAAAAACAACACTAATTATGAATAAACTGTAATATGCTGTAAAAAGTAGTAATTTTTGGAGTTTGGTTTCCGTAATTCGTAGTTTTCACAACATGTTACAGTTCATTCATTTTTTATGATTGTGACTTAAGTCTCCTTGGTTCTGTTTGACAATGGATTCCAGTACAATCCAAAACGTCTCTAGTTTTTAGTTATGGTTGCACCTCGTCGGCTTAAATTTAGAACATACATAGGTCAGTGAGGCGATTCGATGTCACATACTCTCAACTAGTAAGCCAAGTCTCTAGCAATTCGGCTGTGTTTTGCTCACTTCACACAGTTCTCAGTAAACCCTCATGAAACTCGCTTTTCGTTTCATACCGCTAACTCGCATTTTGCTTCACACAGTTATCAGGAAACCCTCATGCAACTAGCTTTTCGTTTCACTCACTTCCCAAGAAACCTTCATGGAACTCAATTTTCACTTCAAACAGTTCCACGAAACCCTGACTTAACCCTGATTTAAAGTGTCCTTCATCTCTGCAGGTAAAGAAAGATGTTTTTATTCTTTGAGAATACAGGAATGGAATTCGTCATTTCTGTTGGTAAAGGAAATTCTCTAATTCGCTGTAAGGGTAAAGGGAAAGTGCTCTTTAACCCTGTGGGTGAAGGAAAAGTGCTCTTTATCTCAGCAGGTAAAGGAACGCTTTAATTCTCTGGAAAGGTAAAGGAAAAGTGCTCTTCAGCTTTGCGGGTAAAGGAAATGCTCTAATGGTAAGGGTAAAGGAAAACTGCTGTTCGTCTCTGCGGGTAAAGGAAAT